>KZ808145.1:58975-73294 GCA_000696205.2 Oncopeltus fasciatus | reverse complement strand
GGAGCTGCCACCTTCCGTCTCGGAGCAGTCACTCAGCGACGCCTCAAACCTAGACTATTTTCTCTATTTACTCTTTTCACATCCAGGACCTCACCTACAAACACCATGAACGTCTGCCGCTATCTTCAGGAGCTGCCACCTTCCGTCTCGGAGCAGTCACCCAGCGACGCCTCAAACCTAGACTATATCAGCATATACTGCTCTAATAATTTTATTGTATTTTTGTTTTCTTGTGTTAATAGTATAGTATTTATTGTATACATACCATATCTTCCATCTTGTGTAAAAAACAACTATTTTGGGCCAAAAATAAATAAAAAAATTTATTTCTTCTGTTCGATTAAATGAATGAGTTCTTATATAAAAATGAAAGTGTCAATGTTGGAAAAACAATTTGTTTGCAAACTACAAGTGTTTTTATTTCTATTTAAGTGTTAGACTCCCATTGAACCATTTAGGGTCATGGAGGGAGGGGGCTATCCACAGTTTTCACAAAGTTTTCAATACCATTCTAAACATCCATGGCTCAAGACAAGCTTTTATTAAAAAATAAATACTGCCTTTGGTGGGATTCGAACCCGGAGCACAAGGATTGTTAGACCCGAAAAGATCCCATGAGCTACTTTGGCGCCTCCAAACTACAAGTTTACTTCAGGACAAAACTTTGTGTATATTAATATTTAGATACTTGCTGAGTTGAGAATATATTTAGATATTTACAGTGATGTGACTTTTCTAAATGTTGACTACATTTTTTAGGGAACTCTGAATTACGAGGCTATTCTGTTTTTAAAAGTGACTGTGACAAAATGAAATTAATTATAACATTTCATACTTTATTTCTTTATATAATTCCTGATTGTTTCAGTTTTATGACCAGGACACTATTTAATAACATTATTTAATTTGAATGTCATTATATATGCACTGTACTAAATATAAAACACAATTGTCCTTAATTTTAGGTGAAGTTGACATTTCTCTGCAACAATATTTGTATATATCGTGAAACATAACACCTAAGAAGGTTACACGCAAATCCATCCTAAACATGGAAAAATTTGATCTAGCATATAATAAGGAACTTTTGGTGTTGTTTTTATAAGACCACCTATCTTTTTTAACAAATCTTTATTAAGCTTAGCATATTTTTCCCTGTTTACTGAACTACAAAGACATAGTTATATTTGTACCATGGAGAGCGGCATTAACCTCACGGCTTTATGGGAAGACAAAAATAATTTAGTTCGATAAACGTCATCGGACACCGCTCAGAACAGAACTGAATGGATATGTAAATGAGTGTCTGAGACGCAGCAGAAATTTCATTAAGCAACGACTGTATTCCTTATTTTAATCATGTATCAGAATTGCTAGATTTTTTCTTACCAAAAGAATTATTTCACTTTTTTTTTGTTTACATTTATTACATTCGCTCTATTCATTTATATAAAAAACAAATTTACTGTTATTTTTTCCCCCTTCAATTATACTCTAGGAGAAATAGACTCTCATATTACAAATTATTCGACAATTTATTTTTACTTTAATTAGTTTAATTTATTTTTGTGCATCCAAAATTATGTTTTAGATATTCATTAAAAATCAATCTCTAATCAACTCTTTCATTCTTGTTATTGCAACATGATATTAGTTCTATTCATTTGTTCCTCTTCCTTTCAGCGTTGATAGGAATCTTAATTCGGCTTATCCGCAAATAATCGCTCATAAACTGTTAAATAGGAGGCCAGACAATGGTACCTTCATTTATTCGTGATACTAAACATGCAACACGTTTAAGTTATGAGACATTTCATGGAGCCTTTCAAGATAATGAGAGTTTCTTTCTGTACACATAAAATCAATAAGTAATTAATTTTAATAGTGTATTAATTTTATGTTTACGCATAGAAGCTGTTATAAACCTTATAGTACATTTTTAACCACTTATATGAGAAATAATGAGTAAAAATTAAATTTTCAATCAACGGAATGAATTAATTTAAACATGAAAACAACCTTTAGCAGACATATATGGTATACTCGTATGTATATAGGTAAGAGAAATTGATTTAATTGAACTTTAAATTTAATAAAGAACGTCTGTTTTAATAATATTACTTAATTGTTTAAACAATACTTTTAAATTTTTTATATAGAAAAATATATCTTCTATTCTATCTATATATCTGCCGCGTCTCCTCTCTCTGGAGACACCTTCTCGGTCCTTCTGTACTGGCCACTTTTCTATCTTGCCAGAAACTCCTTATCATGGCCATTAAGTATTTATATATATATATATATATATATATATATACATATATATATATATATGTGTATGTGTGTGTGTGTGTGTGTGNTATATATACATAATCACTCATATTTAATCATTTTACTTATTGATATGTTTGTTTTAAATTGCTTTTACTTATATATGAAAATATTTAGTGTTTTATTTTCACTTATAAAATACTTTATAACACAATAGATATATATTACTACCCAGTAATATTTTATTTTGTCTAATTTCATTTTCATTACATTAAGAATTGTAATATAACAAGATACAGGCACTGAAATATGCATTTTTGTAATTTTCCTGACCTGGATATGGCTTTTATTGCATTATATACTACATTCGTGTTAATTATTTTAAAATAAAACTCTTATTCAGTACTTTTGAAAACAGCTCTTTACTGAATGAACCTTACAATGGATTACTTATACACCACACTGTCAATTATCTCCTTCAAGAAGTTTATTTAGAGTAAAAAAGGGCTTACATAAACCAAAATGTTTTGTTAGTGCTATCCTAACATCACCACTCTTTTGGATATTTTGTCAGGAGACTGAAACTCCCCCAAAATATAAAACAATTTTTGAGAAATTTTTCTATCAAAATACGGGTATTTATATTTCTATATATATTTTTCATAATAGTGTTTAATAAGATTTATAAAACTAGAACAATAATTTTTTTTTTACATTTTTAGTTTATAAAACTGCAAATTGTTAGGTATTTTAATAGTTTAATTAATATCCGTTTTAGAGAGCTTGTAAATTCGATTTGAGGATAGAAGATATTTTTATTAAGTAATAAGAGAGAAAAATATGATTTTTAAAGGATAATACAGATATTTTTTAAAACGGTTTTTTGGTGAAATTTTTTTTTTGTATGTATGTTTTGACAATTTGTTTTTGTAGAAAATTCCCATTAATGCCAAACCTGGTTGCTTAGTAACACGTAACATTGCGGAAATAGACTAACGCAACTAATAAAATAAACGTTCAATAAATAAATATTATCAACCAGAGACAACAAGTTACACGAGATAAAATTTACTCCGAGGGTATGGTCCAGTTCCATGTCAACTGACCGTAAGAGAGAAGTGGTATTAGCCAGACTAAGAATAGGACACACCAGACTTACTTATGGCTATATAATGGCAAAGGATAACCCACCCATTTGTGAGGTCTGTGGACAACTTCTTACCATCAAACATGTTTTTACAGAGTGCCTAAAATATAAAGAAACAAGGAAAAAATATAACTCAAATGGGAGACTCTAGACGAAATTCTATTTAATGACGATAAAGTCATGAACTCTGTAATGAACTTACTGAAAGAGGGCAGGCTATTAAATCTTATCTAGATGCATTTTCAGTATGCTTCTTTTCCATTCTCTCTCAATTTTTTCTTTCTTGTAAATTTCATAGTTTCCAAGCACAAATAAATTACTATGTACATTCACATAATAACTATTCGCATTATACATTATACCTCACTAGGACCTATTTCTAAGAAATTCTTCTTGAAAATATCTTCCCGCTTCTAAAAATATCTCCCTGGCGTTAATGACTAAAAGTTGACACAAGCCAATATAAAAAAAAAGTAATAAAAAATATTAAGTTTCAAAAACAGAAAAAAATGTATGTGAGATTTACCTAAAATTAACATTTAAAATAAAAATATAACTAGCATACTATGTATATGAAGTTCCTGTTCCAATTTATATTCAATTATTTCCGTTTACAGGGTTACATGTTAACAAAACTCTCAATCAATCTCCATTAATTAAGGACCAATTGTTTATGTATTAATAGTTTCTCTAACTAACTTGTAAGGCCATTTGAAATGCCATACAGCTCGGACGTGTGAATATCACCAATGAATGAAGAGGTAATTTTCCCGTTTAATGTTTTATCAGTTTTTATTATTTATTTTAAATCACGAAACAATAAAACCACTTTTTATTTTATTATTATTTATTGTTAATATATTTTGACAAATAAATAAATACATTTACAGATTCAACAACCTGTACATAATTACTACCTATAAAACATCAAACTGGGCAAGCATAAATTAATATGAATACTAATTTAGTTGTGGTTTATTATCCCACGTAAATCTTAAACAATTAATGATAGGGAATAGAATAAAAAAAATCTATTTGTCCCAGCCAGGACTCGAAACTGGATCTCCTGCTTTCCGGGCCGGTATGATTCCATTACACCACCGGGACGAGCTGGATAACTTATTAAGTTCCCACCACACTAGCGAGAGCCTAATCCACGAGAAAGACGAATACCTAATGTTCGAATACGAACATCGTCTTATGCTCGATGGAGCTGACATTGTCTAGCTATTTATCGAGTATTACTTATTATTATTACTTTTTAATTTTCATTTATAAATATTAATCCAGTTGTGGTTTATTATCCCACGTAAATTTTTATTTTATTCTATTCCCTCTCATTAATTGTATCAATTAATATGTTATACAAAAGAAGTATAACAGTCATTTATTATAACCAGACAGCTGAGAATTATTCTTTAAAGATAGCGAAACATTTTTAACATTACTTTATAACTTTATAAATATTATTTATTTTGTGGTCTTTAATCCCACGTAAATTTAGATAAGTTATTTAATAACTTATCAGACTTGTCCTGGTAGCATAATTGGTAAATGCACCGGCCCGGATAGCAGGGGATCCAGGTTCGAGTCCTGGCTGGGACAGTTAGATTTTTTATTCTGTTCCCTTGCACTAAAAATTATTACTTTATAACAAGTGATATTAATGTGACGGCCGAAATTAAGGTTCTTATCTAGATAGAGATCTAAATATCATATACAGTCTTTAAAATGAATTAAAAACACTTACAACACATTGCATGGCTACTATACTTACGGGAAAAAACAGACCAGTCGTGAAGAAATGTAGAAATGGTGTAGTTTTACAATTATAAATTGTATACCCCCTTTTGGACATTAAATTACGCGACAGCCCTTGTTTGAAGTATCAAAAAGAGAGATGTCTTATAGCCCATTCATCACTTTACATGTAAACATCATGTCCCTAAGTTCACATTTCCATATTTTCCTCTCAGTCATGGAAATGTGAACTTGGTGGATAGCTCTGAAGATGGCTTATAATGTAAGCCGACGTATGCAGATAATTTTTTAACAAAATACACTTTTGTTTTTAATTTGTATTTTTTTGGATCAACCATGACCAAACCCCAACAAAAATCATCTAATAATAATACCTATGGTCAAAAAACTCTTTATTTGAGCCAATTAGTGTTTTTGACCTTTCATATAAAAAGCAAATATTTAAATATTTGTAAATTTACCTTTCTTCTTGAGATGGTCCTCAATCATGACCGCACTGATCATGTATATGTTGCCCAGGCTGCCAACTGTTGCCAGACAGGACACCAGCAGAAGACGCACGACTCTGCTCAGATCGGAGGACAGCGTCACAGGAGAGACTCCCTCATCGTCCGTCCTGTTATAGGCCCCCCACGCCATCTCCTGAAAGATACACATTATCTTCATTTCATACTTATATATGCAAGACACACACAACACACACACACTTATATATATATATATATATAGGAGAGAGAGAGAGAGGGTGGGAGGGGAAGAGAGAGGGAGAGAGAGAGAGAGGAGGGGGGGAGTGAGAGAGTAAGAAAGAGAAGGAGATAGAGAGAGAGTGTGAATATATGTATTAGGACATAGAAACAATAAGAGTGATTTAGAAATCACGGAGATTTCAAATAAAAATATTTATTAACTACCATGCCGAGGAATTCCCTTCTGTCTGACTGACGTTATAAAATACATATATCAAATTTAGTACTCAGTTATCGTATCGCAAACTGTTCAAATAAAACGTTTCTTGCAGAAATCCAGTGAGCGATGGAGAGCTTAGTGTTGGGTCGAATTCAATAATAATCAACCTTATAAAAAAAACAACTTTAAATGATAGATCTTTTAATTAATTATATTGGTATTTATAGAGAACTAACGATTAAACATCTAGGCGACTAGTATATCACAGATTCAAATGGAAAGATTTTGACCGTACAAATTATTAGTAGATATTTTAGTTTGGGTTCGGTCAAGGTTGATCCAAAAAAATACTATTAAAACGTAAATAATTCATGAGATTTTATTTATTTGATTTTATTTTGCCAAAATAAAAATATTTAACTATTAAAAAGTGTATTTTTTATTATCTACCCACGTTGCGGCTTGCATTGTAAGCCATCTGATCCTTGTATCGTCAGAAAAGCTGTCATTATTTAGAATTAACGACATAGTTTGGACCGATAAGATATCTGTCCTTCGAGGCAGTCAGTCATTCCTCATCAGGGACAGAATGCCTGAGAACTGAATCGCTGGGTTCTCTCTTTTACAACTCTCATTCTCTTTTCAGCCCCGAAGAAGTCATCATATGATGTGCGAAAGCTCGGCAAATAACANTTTGAATTAGCCTTAAATAGTTCAGTAAGCCCCACTTATAGGCATATAAGCTGACTAAGCATATGAGTTCCGAAGAGAAAAGAGAGAGAGAGAGAGAGAGAGAGAGAGAGAGAGAGAGAGAGAGAGAGAGAGAGCGAGAGGGAGAGAGAGAGAGAGAGAGAGAGAGAGTGAGAGAGAAAGAGAGAGAGAGAAATAGGAATGAAATTTTGATTTTCGGAAAAAAATCGAATTAACGATAAAGGCTTATAATTTTATTTCCTAGGTACCCACATTTCATCTCCAAAAGAAGATTAAACTTATTTGGGACTGTTACGATCTCAAGGATAATAATAATTTAAAAATTTCCAATTGTTAATGAAGTAAATGAAGTCAGTCTTGAAGTTATCCATTTGAGAAAGTACCAAATAAATTTATTTATTCAGCAATACACTAAAATACACTCGTAAAATAATAGTTTAGCATATTGATAAAGAATTATCTTTTTTAAAAGACATAGATTACCCCTAAGTAAAATAAGTATAGGGAAATGACATTTTTGGAAAATTATCATTCCTAACGGAGTGACAGGAATTCTTAATGATCTATTCGATCTGCGAGAGTTTATTTACTCTGAAGTAACTCACTCCAGTGGAAAATGGAAAAACGGAAGCTATTAATGGGTAATCAGGCGCCAAATTAAAAAGGACCCCTCTCTCTGTGATGGCGGTGCGCTTACTAACAATATTCCAGAAATCCCTTCTGAATAACAGTTCCCGTTTTAAAAGTTTATACAACCCTTCCAGGCTAATTCCCCTAGCTGTAGATCTGAATATACCCCTAAGTACTATACTCGGGATATATACTATTTGATTGGCCCTATAATATATATATATATAATGAAATACTCATGGCTGTGATATGTAGCAATCAAGAATAGGTCGGATAGGGAATGCAGTGAAAACACACAAGGAAAATATCTCAAGGAGCAAAATTTTCGGGGATCTCTCGCCCTTCTCACTTGTCACTGACGAAGGGCGAGAGATCCCCAAAAATTGTACTCCTTGTTATTATTTTCTTAACTGCACTCTCTATCCCACCTGTTCTTGATTGCTATATATATATATAGAAGAGTCTCTCTTCATTCATTACTGACGAAGGGCTATAAATCTCCACGAAAATTTTAGTCTGTGTAATTTTTTCTTTTTATTTGTTCTCTTTTGACAAATTCTTGAATTTGTTGAAAACCATGTCATTCAGCAACTTAAGAAAGTTCATATTACTTTTGTTGTATTTTGCAAAAAAAATTACATTCTTACCACAAAACTAATTATTTTCTTTTACTGCCGTTCTTATACAATATTATATTATAATTTCAACAACTTAGAGTCATGAAGGGAGGGGCTATCAAGAGGCAGCTATCCTTTAGTGAAGTCTACTTTTCCTTTTATCCCGATCTCGAGGAACCGATCATTGGGGAGTGTGACCATTAGGGGTTGAGTATGATTACATAAGAAAAAAAATGTCTAATAGCTTTTCAGGATATTTGATGAAATTATAATGTTTTTTGGTGTGCTGAGTTCAAAAATGACCTCCATTGTTTCATAAGACGTTTTCTGACAATTTATTTATTTAGGCAATTCTTCATGAAAAACAAAATTAACCTATATAATCAATATTTGTATTTACTAATTACAATATTTTCTTTTTTATTTACCGTTTCTTCTTCCGGGTTGGACCGTGTCAAATTGGTGTTATTTATCATGTGATGGCTTCTTCAGGGCTGAAAAGAGAAAGAGAATTTTTCTCTTCAAAATAACACCATTTTGACACGGTCCAACCCGGAAGAAGAAACGGTAAATACTTCTGACGACCGTCGAAGCCTACGTGAACAACATTCGTATGTGTAAATTCCTATAACTTACTCTAACTACTCTAAATCTATAAGATCTTACTCATTAGCTTTTTGTATTAATTCTTTAATTTGATTTAACATAAGACTTTTGATCTCCTGTGAGGAATAACTCTTTGGACGTGACCTCAAGCAGCTAAATAATTTTAGAGGACGCTCAACGTAGAGTTAATTGTTAATTATTAATTCACGCAAATAAAGGAATTATTTACTTTAAATATTTCTTTATATATCCAAACATTTATCTTAATAGGATTGAAAAGGGCCCTTATTCCTACACCCTGGTGGCAGCATTTAACGTTGTCATTTGAGTAGATTCCTAATACGACAGTAACAACACATCCTATCTCGTATTCATGATAGCCCTAAAGGTGGCTTACAATGTCAGCCGATTCGTTGGAAGATAATGAAAAATACACATTTTTTTTTAAATTGTATTTTCTGGATCAACCTTGAACGAACCCCGACAAAAATTCTCTACTGGTATATCATAGATTTTCTCCTGCACGGTTGTTTGACTTGCGCCACATACTCCATAGATTCCTCTCAACCCCTTTGTCCAAATAAATAAATAAAATTTTCCCCATTTTCGGATGGCAAGGTAATTTCGCGGGCGAGTAGAGAGAGATGAGGGCCTTTTGTGTGGGAGGAAGGGCGGCATTTAGCCGAAGTAAAGGTGAAGTGGCCCTGGATCTCAGGAAATTGTCTCCCGCCGTCTCCTGACTCGGGGAGTCTCGGCCATCTCCGCCAGGATGTCTACCCACCCCCCACCCACCCCAATTCCCTTAGTGAAGAAAAATTGGTCCTGGCTTGGACATCTGAACTTCACCCTTAAGTAGGCAGAGGAAGGTAGATCTCAGGACTTGATTTAATACTGCAGAGGGGCTCATTAACTTTAGATCATTCTGACGTATGAGGACGAAAATTAAAAAAAAAATTTTTTTAATGTAAGTCATGTTTAATTATCAAAACTTTTAATATAATCAGAAAGAGAAAGTCACGCATATGGTATTATGTTATTAAAGGTAAGTAAAAGTATTGGTTTTAAATAACCATCTTAATTTGAGTTTTTCACAAAAAGTTTGTAGAGCAATAGCAAATTACTTTCGAAACTATTGTCTATCATATATTTACACTTTAACTCAAAGAAAAAGATAATGCTTTTTCATTCTTCAGTATGGTCTTTCTTTAAAACCCACAGTCTGTCAGTCTATATCGGCAACTAACGAGATAATGTATTTAGTAGATCTTATATTACTGGGGTTCGGTCAAGGAAGATTTAAAAAAATACAATCTAAAATATAAATATTTTTTAATTATCTGCCAACGTTTCGGCTTCATGACTGAATATGGGATCCTAGTGAGACGACGTCCCCTCCCACCCTCATGATAGCCCTGAAGATGGCTTGCAATGTTAGCCGAAATGTTGGCAGAAAAGTACAAAATACACATTTTTTAAATTGTATTTTTTTGGATCTACCTTGACCGAATCCTACAGAATGACCTACTAATAATCTCTACGGTCAGAAACTCTCCATTTGGAATAATTTAATGATTTACAGAAATAATTTAGAAAGTCCAAATTTGATTTCTCTATTTTGAAGGAGAAAAGTGCCTCTGATCTTAGATATCACTTAAATATTTTTCTCAATATTTATTTTTTGTAAAATAGTAAAAAATTTATAGAACACAAGTTTTCTTAAGTTTGTTTTGCAACTATTATGTATTTAAAATTTGTCTTCAGAAATTTATTTTGAACAAATTATTTTACCGTTTCTCAATTAAGCTTTCTTCTACCCTCTGACTGCAGCAATTTGCATTCAATAATAAACTAAATCAATAGCTTGAATGAAATTAAAAGAGCTGAAGCTAATGCTTTTATAGTCACTCTTCTCTCTCACTTACTCTCTCTCACTCTCTAACTCTCTTTCTCTCTAGCACAATAATATAAAAAAAAAACACATAATAGTGTTATTTTTTTTTTAGTAATCATTGGGGATTTGTTGGGGTGGGAATATAATTTTTATAATTATTTAAAATATAAGTATGTAGTCATATANTTTATTTTTAATATTAAATATTTATTATTTATTAGCCACATTCGAACCAGCGAAAACGCCGCCACAGAAGAAATAATTCACATAAATAATATAATAATAATCTATCAACAACTCATTTTAAGTCAAAACAGAACTCAAACAATATAGTATAATTGGGATAAGGTCTGTCATTGACAACAAAACTTCACAATTAGTAAATCAGTCAATCATTGACAACAAACAATATGGCCAAAACGGATTATGATACTCCATCTTGCATACAAAACTGTAATACACAATCACTTTAGTTGAAAAACTACATGACCAAACATACATATAGATAAGACAACTTACTATAAAATAAATTTCTCATTAATTTATTCTCCTATATGTTCTAGAAATCTTGAACATCCATTTATCATGAAAACCCACTTCACCCCATTATTTCTACTAATAATCCCCCGACAAAAAGTGCAGGACGATTCTCTCTTCATACCCTGGAAGACTGCATCCTTGCCTCACTTGACGTCATATCTTCAGTCACGAACATCCCTATTGACAAAGCTCTCCGAGTAGTCGACAAAAACTCATTACCATGCAAGACCACACCAACCTATTCCATTCTACTCGAGTGGAATTGAATCCCATTCCCTCTGCTCTATTTCTGACTACTTCCCCTCTAATGGCTTCCCCATTTATGAATGAATATAAAAATCCTTATTAAAAATACTACAATTCCACTTCCCTTACTTTATATCCCTCTTAAAACAATGACTCTTATTTTCTCTAAAATAAAAGTCATTGTTTCCCTAAAGAAAAGTTTTTCTTTTTTTCGACCAATAATAAACATAACTCTCATTAATCCACTCGAAGACTCAATTCCCCTTCCTAATAGAATGAATATTTAAAAACCTTCTGTTCCACTCCATAAATCATATATCAATTAAAACAAAAACCACATATTTTTTTTTTAGTTGTGTTGTTTAATCCCACATTAATTTTAAACAATTAATGCAAGGGAATAGAATAAAAATCTCAACTGTCTCAGTAGAACCTGGATCTCTTGCTATCCGTGCAATAATGCTAGCCATTACACCGCCGAGACTAGCCAGATAAATTCCCAGCAATCTCAGCAGATTTTTTATCCTATTCCTTTCTATTAATTGTTCAAAAACCATATAGAATCAGCGCACACAAAACATCAATAAGACAAATTAAATTTAAAAAACTCCTTAAGGACCCACTCTATACAGAACAGTCACACATATGATTTTGATAACTTTAATATTCTATCAATTAAAACCACACACATTTGCTTATCCAGTTGACGACAGAACACTTTGAACAAATTTTTTCGAAAAATCTTTTGGAACTGATGTGTTCGTGTGATTTGTTTATGTCTCTCATTTAAAAAAAAATCATATTTTAGTGATCATTCAATTACTAAATAGAAAAATAGTTTGTACAAAACAACATGAGGAATACTCATAGAACAAAGTATACACAATCCTGACACTGAGGTTACAAATTCCATCCTCAGCTAACTTTGACTAACACTTATCAAGAAATTATGGCTTTCTCGGTGCCATAGATGTTCGTACGTAAATTAAACATATAGTACACATCTCCTAGACAACTATCTTTGCCCACCTTCTTGTATATATTTATACGATATCTGGGGCCGTCAAAACAATTTAGGCGATTTTCAATTTTTTTTTGCTCTATTTTAGCAGGTTGTAATAGAAAGTTCTATTTGTTATTTATTTTCCTAACTATATTAAATATTGGACAGAAATATTTAATGAGTTAAAGTAAAATTTTTACTTTAGAAATTAATGAAAGTTATAAGTCATTANACATTTAATTTTAATTAAAAATAATTTTATCATTCAAACCAGAAAATACAAAAGAGAGGAGAGAGAACCCTCACAAACATTGGCCCTGAACTGGCCAGAATAAAGAGGGGTTCATTCTACCCCTTAAACTATATCATTAGGTATAAATAGTATTTATCATAAATAAATGAAAAAAATACATAGTTGATCATGTGGTGTATAAATAATTGACACAATTTGGTCAAGTTGTTATATATATAAAAGTTTAAAATAATTTATTTCTTGCCATCACATTTTGGATAGGAGTAAATATAAGCATCAAATAAACAAGTATAAATGAAATAAAAAAATAACGCTGATAGTTTTTACTCTAATGAATAAATCCAGGTATGGTTACTAGTGTAAAGTAAAGAATTGTGAATTCATGAAATGAAGTGGATAGGTCAAGATAGACAGAGAGAGAGTCAGATACTTAGGAGAAATAGTATAAGCGAAGAGTGTATGGAGGGTCAGTTATGTATAATTTCAGAAAACAAAACAAACAGTATCTTAAAGCATCAAGCTAATAAATATAGAAATATTCTAATTAAAAAAATTAATTAAATTTATCATAGCAAAATTGTATAAATTTGAATTCTTCAGTTCATGTATAATTATGGTAAATTACTGACGAATCGCTAACCGAATTTGATTGATGACTAATTTTGAAATTTAAGGGGCTGCTGACTGATTTCCCAGTTAATAGGAATAAATAAAGAAGGGAGGAAGCCAATTTTTCAAATATTCCACTCTCGCCAAACTGATATATGGGAGTTTGAAGACAACAACTGACCCCGAGCGGGGGAGAATTAATCGCTGGTCCCCAACTTAGCTGCGAGTAAATTGAAGTTAATGAATGAACTTTAGTTAATTAAATAGATTTCTATTGCGGAGAATTTAACACCATCCACAAAATTCATTCAATTAAATATTGATTTGTATTAAATCTTCCAAAATTAAGGTTGGTTTTCTTTTGTTACGTCCGAAATATTTATATTCTTAGTTAAGCCTTTTTTATTCTTTGTTAAACCTTTTATATACTACAGTTACCCATTTTATCTACATGAGAAGTATAATAAATACATGCCTAATATATTATGTTATATTCTAATAAATGTAATTTGACAAATGAAATACATATTCTATTTGTACTCATTTTTTTATCAATTGTTCTTAAAACAATAAAGCTATTCCAGTTGTAATCATGACAGGACTTTTGCATATTTAATTGTTGTCCTTTATTTCATGTTAATACTTGGAAAAAAAAATGGCGCTAAAGGCCGGGGTTAACTAGGTAAACTTGTTTTAGGATGTAACACATGCTAACTAGGAATTAACACATGCACACATAAGTTGTAAGTTTGTCATTCTTGCCGCCTGATTTTTTTTCTCACTCAATGTAAAATTGTACCCAATGCTGGCTGGGAGTTCTCCAAAAACATACCAGGAATGCTCTGGAACATTACAAACAGAAGTACAGGAGAAAGAAAACGTAGAAATGGACTATCGAGCTCCCCCACCCAACCATATCTAAAATAACTAAAAATATAGGCTTAATCTATTATTTAAAGCTACTTAATAACGGGCTTGTGATGCATATAAATAAATGTGATTGTAAATGCATATATGTATATACCCACACTTAGTTATTAATAAAACATCACTTCACAACCGATTTCATTTAATTTTCTTTGGCATGAGACAATTACTGTTTAGAAGAAAAAAAATCTCATAAAAAAA
>KZ808145.1:27021-47342 GCA_000696205.2 Oncopeltus fasciatus | reverse complement strand
AATATGCCCTAAATGTAGCTCTCAAATGAACGTTCAACATTTCACCGAGGAATGCCTTTTTTTTTTTTTTTTGTATTTTGTTGTTTGTTTTATTGCAGTATTCACTATATAAATCTAATTGTATTATATTGTTGCTATATGAAAATTGTTTATCTATTGTATCAATTTTAATTGATAATTTACTTTTTAAGTTATATAATTTATATTTCTGCTTTTCAAATGGTTTTGTATCTATATTTGTGTATGTCTATGTATTCGAACATAACTCATTGCACACCAAGTTATATATAAAGTAATGTAAACAAGCACATTAAATCGGAAAACATTAAAAAGAATGGATAACAGATTTAACTCTGGATAAACCACAACAGTCAGGGCGTAATAACCATAATGTTGATCGCCCTATAACCTGATCCTAATCCTATATATATATATGGACAGACATATTTTTTAGGTTCCCCAATGTAGAATCGATGAAGGGAGGTAGAAGTGTTTCAATAGCCACGTCAAGCTACCAACGCAAATGGCTTAATTTTTCTATGGGAAATGTGCTGGGAAAAATGTATAATCGAATAAGTTGTAGGCAAATTAAAATAATACTATTCTAAATATAAAATTGAAATAAAAGTCAGTTACGTACGAGGTGCGTTAATCTAAGCAGATTTAATATATTTCATTATAGATGAATATTAAAAGTAAATGAAAAATTTAATTTACAAACATGAAATATTAATAAGCTTAAAAGGTTTAATGATTAATGTTTGCTGGGAATCGGCCTGGAATAATGACTCCCACTCCTAATTGCCAAATGTCCGAAATCTCATCTTTCAAGATCCTATCTCTTTCCTGGTTTGCTAATAAGACAAAGTATTCATTCAATCTTATTGATGTCCTTTTTTAATGGGACATTGGGAAATGTGCTTAGTTTGCACAGCTCCTGCATGACGGATTATGATATGTGACAGGTGTGAGACCTTTCGGAGACCAATTTCTATTAGAAAGATAACCTCTTATGTAGAGTATGAATCCTTGTCTTTAGAAGGGCGGAGCGCTCTGCAATATCTAACACTTACAGTGTAGGTGGCATACAAGAACGGTATGCAACTTTCTGGAGCAATGTTCTAAGTACTTTTCATTTCACGTGCCTACGCATGGCAGGTTTCTTTGGTTTATAGTTGTTTATAATTATAGGGTTTGGAAAAACTATCCCCTGTAAGCAGATCATTTACTAATCTACTCTCTGCAATTCAATATGGAATAGAGATACTTGGACAAATATAGTTACTGCCAGACTGAGAAACAAGATGAGACCGTTAGCATATGTAAGTTAACAGGGAGTTTTGTCAGTATTCAGTCATTATAAAATATAGGCATATGAAAAAACAACTAAATATTGTTCATAAATTAAAATAAAAAATAGATTGTTTATAGTAAAATATCTGTTTAGATAAGTCTGAACTGTGTAGAAAATTAGAGAAAAGTTCAGCAAGAAGAGTAAGAAATATTAGAAAACTGAGGTTAAAAGAGTAAATTTATTCTTTTGCCTTAGAATATTGATTACCTAAATATATAAAAACTTAAAATGAAGAAAAAAAGTTTTTTTTTTCTTTGCAGTAATGATAATTACTTAGTAGACAGTTCACAGTAACCAAGACATGTCAGGCTTCAGAAGAATTATTGTTCTGGTGGAATATATTGGTGACCTCTTACATAACGTTGCAATAGATGGCGATATGGGATATCCTACTTAATACGAAGATTGCCTAGTTGGGTGTAAGATATTCCAGGTGTAAGAGAGTTCCATACCGCCTACATACCACCTCTTCCAGACGGCGAAGAAGTCCTCTGTAGAAGAAGAAGTGTACAAGGCAGATGCCTTCTGGAATGTAACTTGCAGAAAAAGAGGGGAGTACTAACCCCCTTCCACCCTCTCACTAATTATACACCCTTCCTCTTCATTAGGCCATTTTGTCCAGTCAGCTACGACCCTCGTTCCCTTTTCAATTTTAGCTGTCTTCTTCTTTTTCTCCCAATTTCTTTTAATTCCCTTTTTGCTCGAAGGATTATGAGTGAGTTAATTTTTTTTTGGCATCTCTACATTTTTCCTAATTATTAAATCATTAGTGTGTTCATTAGTGGCCTTTATAAGAGTAGGTTCTGTTTTAGAATTTACTGTAATTCACTTAAATATATTTATACCAAAAGTGGGAATCCTTTTTTTCTTATTTTTTGTTTACAAGTCACATAAAATAGACATATTATTTAAGTATGTTTCATGGAAAATTACATTAAATATAGATCAGGTTTTTAAAGAGGTTAAATTTAATAATATAAATACATTTATTAGGGATGCTAAATAATAAGTTTGTAAAACTGTTTTTTCAACTAACATTAAAATTACTTATAACTATTTAATGATTAGTGTTTCAGCAAAAATGGAATTGTTTACGGCCAAAAATTTAGAAGTGAGTTCTTTTCATTTGAATTTGATTTCTTCATTTCAAAAATATATGGTCAACTAGTCCTTGAAATTACGATTTTAAATAGCTTCCTTAAAATACATTTTCTTAGAAATTATTTAATATGTATATGTTAGAAAATTGCAATTTAAATCGAAAGTGCCAAAACTGTGTTTTTTGAAAGTGTTAATTATTTTAAATTTATTGATCAAAGTCGTCCTGGGTGGGATTTGTACCCGCAGCGCCACTATTGTGAGTTACGAACTTCCTGGATCTCAATCCTGGACTTCCCAAACGCCAGTTTGGTTTCATATCCAGACATTTCACCGTCGAACAGGTGTTCCGTATTGTAAATCGTACATCTTCAATTAAACACTACAACCTTATCTGGTTATTTTTTTTTTAATATTCTCTTTAAACTATTCAAAATTAAAGACATTATCTTCAAAGTTTTGGAATCTCCCAATTTTCCAGACTACAAAATTGTACGGGAAAATTTTCTTAAATTCATATTTTATCATGAAAAATTTAATTTCTGAATCTCAGAAAATAAATACGTCTGTTACGTTTGCATAATACGGTATTAAGTTAAGAAAATAATTTATTCACTTCACTGAAACCCCATAAACCTTCTGCCACCTTGCGTCGGGGAGATGGTCCCTGGGCCTCTTCCGACAAAAACAAGGCCCAAATGTTTGCCCAGCATCTAAAGCAAACATTTAATCCTCCTCCAGATCCCAATAATTTGTCCAGTAATGAAGAGGTGGTGACGTCTCTCCTAATTGGTGACCTTTACCAATGTCCTTGCAGATTAAGGCAGTAACACCTTCTGAGGTCATGAATGTAATTAACCATCTGTCTAAGCGCAAAGCACCCGGCTATGACCTTATCACCGGGCTAATACTCTGAAATCTCCCCAGAAAAGCAATAGTTTTCCTGACTTACCACTACAATTGTGTCCATCAAACCACCCACTTTCCATTTCTCCGAAAAGTTTTTTATATAATCCTATTTCCCAAACCCGGTAAATCTTCTTCTAACACATTATCCTATTGACTAATTAGCATTTTCCCTCTACTTTCCAAGGTATTTGAGAAAATTCTTCTAAAACCAATGATACTTATAATAGCTTCCGTAAATATTCTCCCAAATCATCAGTTTGGTTTCCCATCCCAGCAGTCTAATGTCATGCAGGTCATTCCCATTGCTGATTTCATCTTCTCTTTCCTCGAGCGAAAAGAATTTTGTCCTGGTGCATTCTTAGACGTCACTCAAGCATCTGACCGAGTATGGCATACTGATATGCTCGCTCAATCCATACTCCCAAGCACCATCTACCTAATACTTATGTCTTACCTTTCTTACTCTAGAGTCCGACAAGAATCACATTACTCTGATCACTGCCCTGTCAATGCGGGCGTCCCCTCCGTCTGTTTGGACAGAAGATACCTCAAATAATCTCCAGGCCAAGTGGATCCTTTGCTGAAGACAAAGCGATCCTCTCTTCCTATTCTGATCCTAAAATAGATTCCTTTACTCTACAAAACTACCTGGACGCTATTAAGCTCTGTTGCCCTGAGTCCAATAGTGTCTAAAATTTTCCAGCTAACGATAGAGTCTTCTCACGTAGGTGCGTTTAATAGCATTCCCATACCCTTATCTTTATATCCTGATCTTTTCTTTTAATATCCGACGAATACAATTCTTCCAATCCAAAATCCTAAGTGTAATAGCATTTACTCCATATTATGTCTTCAACTATACCCTTTATCACGATCTTGATGTCCCGAACGTCCAAGAACTCATCTCCACTCGCTTTAGTCTATTTCACAGTCAACTATTGCCCAATTCTTGTCACAGGACTACGTTCTTTATATCCCCCCCCCCCCCCCCGGGAGACTAATGACTAAATTATCTGGGAGTAGGGTCAATGGGTCCTTTTTCTTTACTAACGATCATCATTTTTTTTTTTTTTGTATATATGAATAAGGTTATTTTATACTAACATAAATGTTTTATTTTGTTTATATATATAAGATTTTTTTAATTAAAAAATATAATAACTTCATCAAGATTTTTCGATTATTTGAACAAGTTGTTGATTAAACTGATTTCAATTATTCCCAATATTGGCTCGTTTACCTCGTTTATTATATTTACTTCGTCCCTAAAAAAAAAGAAAAAAAAAAAGAAAGTTTTTTTTTTTAATTTGTAGATTAAAATAGAAGGACCGTCAATCCTCTGATTACATTTTTTTTCATTGTTCAATGTAAATACAAAAGAGAAAAAACACTGAGTTTAGCTCCCAGGAACTAATATTCAATTTTTTTCCCAAGTTTCTATATTTACATTGTTTATTTCTCATATAACAAATGAATGAGTTCTGTGCAGAAGATAAAGGAGTGTGCTGCCTATGGAGATAAATAAATGTAACTGACTTTAAAAACTGTTATAAAGTCTTCTCTATAAGATTTATAAATTGTAAAAGTTTATTAGATAAAATTAAACAAAATCAGACGGTTTTTCAGCCAAGGAGGTCTGTAAATGAACTGGAAATATGGCAGTTAACAAAATTACTTGATCACCTGGTTGAGGAGAACATAATAAGCATTTAAATATAAACATATTTTCAATTTTGGAAACGTAAATATAATTGATAAGGAATAAATCAAGTAAAGAGAAAAATAAAATAAAATATTCACTTACTTAAAAATAGAAAAAAATCCGTAAAAAAAAAACAACAACAAGAAGTTAAATATCTAAATAATTAACTCGAAAACATTTTTCAAGAAAAATGATACTTTTCAGTGACAAATTTTTTAGAATGTTTTATTTTTTTTAAATTGAAATTAATAATTGCATTACTTCATAATATAAGTGAAATCCTTCCTGTCCCTAAGTTCACATTTCCATGACTGAAATGCCCCTAGCTAGGGATAGCTATGGAATGAAATAGTCAGTCATGGAAATGTGAACTTAGGAACAGAACGTCCTCTCTCGTCTTCATGATAGACAGCCCTGAAGATGGCTTACAATGTAAACCGAAACGTTAGCAGATAATCTCTTTGAAAAATACACTTTAGTTAAATTTGTATTTTTTTGGATCTACCTTGACCGAACCCCAACTAAAATCATCTAATAGAAATAAATATTGTTTTCTTCTTAGTCTTGACGTAATAATTACGATTAAAAGATTAACTTTTGTGAACTTTGTAATATAATTTAAGCTCCTGAACAGATGTCTAATAACGCAAAACTAGTTGGGATAAAAAAAAAGTGAGTTATTATAATTTATTTGTAACTTTTCGCCTTCATATAAGCATTGTACGCATTGCATGTAGCTCGAAGGCAAACATCGTCAAACAGTCTGTCGAGGCATTACATCAGGGCTATCGAGCCACTTAGAATCGATCTTGCTTAATATTCAACAGTGGCTAGGACGTATAAACATGTAAGTGTGAATAGTTCTACCCCCCTTGAACATCACTTCACAGCCTCATGAATAGGAATGCCACTGTTTTCATGCTGATATTGTGATAGGGATTTTCAGATGACCAAAACAATATAAATAAAATGAAGTACATCAAACAGGGGCTGTGCAGATTTTTCATGGATATAGAGTAGGAGTAAGTTATTAATTTGATGATTCCAAAACCGCTTCCAACATTTTTCAAAACCACTTTGATACTATTCAGCAGTGGTGCTTCAAATGGAGATGCGTACAGGTAAATTTTCAGCTGAGAAAAGATTCTTCTAATAATGTAACGTACAATAACATCCCTATACCTCTCACTAATTTAGCCCGTTAACTTGTTACAGCGAACATGCTAAACTGAAGCGACAAGAACTCAACAGACGCCACGGACACTTATACAACCTACTGTGGGGTGCCGCTAAACTTTCCAACATCCAACAAATACAATTCTTTTAATCCAATGTCTTAAGAATAATTGTAAGCGCTCCATATTATATATTCAACTCTACTCTTGATCACGACTTTAATATCCCTTTCGTCCAAGATCTTATTTCACACTGTTCCACAGCAAGCTTCTATATCACCCTAAAACATATTCCATATCCTTGTCGTCGGACTCCAATCCTACAACCCTCCCCGACGACTGAAACGAAAATGGCCTCGCAACTTCTTGGGCTTTGACGCCTAAATTTACTGGGAGTGGGGTCAATGGGCCCCAATCTCACTGCAAAATGGCATTTCATTTACTATTTTTTTATATATATGTATGTAATTAAATCATCAAATTACAAGATGTTTTACAAGCAGAAAGTAATTAATAATGCTTTATAATAATTTAAAAAAAATTGATGATGGTAGCCAGAGGTAGCAAGAGTTAAATGTATAATATTTAAAGCAGGTTATTGATCAACCCAGTGCTAAAAGAAGTCTCTTCACATTACTAGATATGTTTTTAAATAATTTCCTTACTGTGTACTTTTTGTAAAATCATTATATATCTTAAATGTTAGAATTCAACACAACTAATTAACATCAACTTATTAATTTTTTTTTTCATCTTCCCCTAAATGTTCATTATTCTTATTCTGATTTCAGCTATAGACAAACCCAACTAATATTTTCCTTACAGTTGTGAAATAAATGCATAAATATATATTACAGGATAAAAAAGAAGACATGGGGGAAATGAAAAGCTCAATGAAAAATATTGAATAATTATGATGCAGAGAGACGGCCTTGTTTTACAATATTTGCCATAACCTATATTTATTAATAATTACTCAAAATTTAAATATAAAATCTGCTTTTACAATGACTGAGCAAGGAATATATTTTCTTTTTTGTGTACTCTTCTAAGGATATCATATGATCCATCATTCGGTATCTGTACTTAACCCTTTCTCACAGAGAAACACCTATAAGAACTCTTTCATATAATATCAATTCCATTAATGGAAACGGGAACAAAGATAAGATGTCCTCTTCAAAGATTTTAATATTTTCAAAACAGAACTTTCTCTTTCACACCTTCCATGCTTTCCCTCTCCTGTCGCTTTGATGTTGATCTCTTTATCTGAAAAAGTCCCATCTTCCCTTTACTCAAGAATCCAGACTCCTCTCCTTTCTTACCAGATTTACATTTCTTTATCAGAGGTTATATACATATATGCTAACAGAGCAGCAAAGCTTGCATCCAGAGATCCTTCCCTGACTACAAACCTATCTCAAAGCAACAACTAAAACATCTATTACACGAACAGCCCTTAATACATCGGCAATAAATATGGGACATTATTCGCAAATCTAGACAATTACACACATTTGTACCTGACAAACAGACTTACTAGAAGGAACGAAAAAGATGGACAGACTTCCACCTGACTCAAGCCATTACAGGACACGGTACAGTTAACAGTTACTTCTACAGATTTATAACTAAAGATTCTCCTTACTGCCCTTTTGACATTACACAACAAAAGACACACCAATATTTGATACACGACTGTACACTACTTACTGACTCCACAGGACATAACTAACAAGAAAGGCACTACTGAAATACAGAAAATGGCCAGTAGAAGCAAACTTATTGATGGACAAATTATTACCAGATTTCAAAGCATACCTTAAAATTTCTCTTGAAAAAATTAAACCCATAAATGAGAGATACTCATAATTAAATTATCATTATTTTACAATATATATAATTGAAACCGTATTGTTCGCGCCGTAATCCTCCTTTATCAGTCCCGAGCGCCCTAATCTCGGCACAGGGGCTGACTCACCTGGACTCGCGACCCTTATCGCCTAAATGCAGTGTCCCCCTACCTCTTTCTCACTCCGCTTCCAGATCTCATAGGAGAACTCTGCTTCCAGATCCCATAGAAACCACTCTGCATCCAGTAGTAGACAAAGTGTTTAAAGTATCCATTTCGGTTTATAAAAGTCTTATTATATCGTGCTGCCTTATGCGCCTCCCCTTCATAATACAGTCCACTTCTCTTTGTCCACTCACGGCTGCCACGCATTCCCAGAAGGTAAGTGCTCTGAATTTTTGGGTTTTTCTCTTGGCCGAGTTAGAGACCTTTAATTTCAGGGCCGCTTTGGAGGAAGGACTGCAGGTGAGGGCGAGGACCGAGCTGCCTGCTGAAACTACCTTGTAAGTTGTTACCTATTATATTCAATTTTTCTTTCTTTTTCTTTTATTTTAATATTAAATATTTATTATTTATTAACCACATTCGAACCAGCGAAAACGCCGCCACACGTATATTTACTTAAATATTCGGACTTGTGTGGCTTTTTTTCTTTCTTTTCAAGTTCATATTTTTAATTTATTCATGCCTATTATTTATTTATGTTCTTTTTTTTTTCATACATTCTTTTTTGTTCTTCTTTTCTCGTTCTTTTGTTCTTTAGTTGTTGGTAGTGTTTGTTTTATTATTATTTTTGTTAATTGAATATTATTATCAACTAATTTAATTATTTAATTAAATTGTGTGTGTCTGTGTGTGTGTTTTTTATGTATGTTCTTTGTGATAGGGACACTGACCTAGCCCTAAGCGCGATTTCGAGTGGAGAAATGAATGAGTGCTAAGTGTCTTGGATGCTTAAAATAAAAGCTTTCGACAGTAGAGATTAGATTATAAGAAGTTTTATTTTTTTATTTAGGTTCAATTATAATGTAAGCCGTAATGACGGCAGATAATTTTAAAAATAAACTTTTTTTTAAATTTTACTTTTTGTATCTTTCTTAACCGAACCCTAACAAATAAAATATCTAATTAAAACAAGATATTTGCCCATAGATATCTCATTCCTTAAAATCCTAATTGGTTGCATGTTTAATTGTCAATTTATTATATTTGTTATTCTTTCAAACATTTAGTTATAAGTATCTCTTCGACCGATTATAAGTTTTCAGAGTATAATAATATTATGTCATATCTTAAACTAATAATTTGTATAAAATATTAGGAATAAAATTTCTATCTTGAGTCTTTATCTTATCATAAAAAAAATCCTTTAAGTAATATTCTCTATTACATATTTAAATTTTTAAATAATCTTAGTAAACTTAAGTTCCTTATTTAATTTCATTTTCTGTAAAGAAATGCACAGTAAAACTTTCATAGTTATTACTCACAATTCTAGAATACTATAATTTATTGCACAAAATAATACTTTTTTAAAAATAATTTTTAAACATACCTAAAAAAATCACTAGAGTCGCGAGGACGAATTTTTTTATAAATATTAATTTATTTAACCTCCCGTTCACACTACACTTACTCTCCATCAAGCTATCATTTCTTGTTAAAAGCTTGTACAGGGCGGGATTAGAACCCGCAGCATCAGGTTTAAGTGACGGAAATATTCCTAATACTCCATTTTAGCTTTATAGAATGAACCATAAAACATTATATGAATAAAGGTCTACGTCTCTAAGTATCTATTTGAAATTATTTAATAGTAAAACAAGAAAAATTAAAAGTTATTTTCATCGAAGATGGATTATATCAGAGTCTATTACACCATTTATCTATTACCATTTATATAATGGTGTTAATATAAATNAATATTTTTATTATTATTTCTTATTAATAAATGTAACCCACTCATTGTACTAATTAGTCTTGACAAAATACTACTAAATAAGATATTAATTTTTCAAATTTGAATTATTCTTTCTTTAATCTGTAAAATACTAAAGTTATTTATAAAGGAGAGTAAGTGTGTATTTGTTCTTTTGGTTATCTTAAATTAAAATTGAACTGAAATTTAACGTAATTTCAATAACGAAAATCCAGATAGGCAAGCCTATGAATGTCATTTAATTTTGTCAGAGTATTTTCAACGTTGATCTTGAATTGTGGTTTAGCAGTCTTTAAAGGAATCTTTTCAGATCCCTTGATTCATAGTGTAAGTTCTTGACTCTGCAAGTAAATAAACAGGTAAGATATGACGTATTATCTAGCCAACGAGGCAGAGAGTTTAAATTAATGAAATCTTGATTGCTTAATAGCCGAGCAAAGAACCCATTCTTAATGGTAATCAAGAAATCATATATGTAACATGAAAGGACGTTAGAAAAATTTCAACAGACGTTTTCCAATCATACATTGGAGAAGCAAAAAATATGACCTTATCATCTACTTGTCTGAAGCCACTCTGAGATTTTAGATTTATAAAATAATTGAAACCAAAATCTGTATTAAAGCTTCTTTTTGTAATCCGTTCGATGAAATCGTTAATGACTAAAATCTTTAGGGGAGATGGAATGGGAGGGGAGATGGAATGGGAGGGGAGGCTTAGAGATGGACAAAATTGAAAGATCGACAATACCTCCGAGAGTGGGGATGGCCTTAATGCTTTTCAATTAAAAAAAAAAGAAAACAAATTTGAGTAGTAAGGCTTTCGCAAGATTGAGAATATATTTAATTTTAGAGGGTTTTGAGGGGGGCCAATATTAATAAACGTAATATTTTTGCTATGAAAACATTTATCGATAATAATCGTGTAATAGATGATTTTCTTATATTTGCAGGTAAAACTCCTACCAAGGTAGATATTTACAAATGTACGATGAAAGTTGAGCGTTTCTTCTTTCTTTTTCTCATTTTCCGAACAGTCAAGAGCCAGCTTAGGGGTTCATTTTTTTTACACTCATTGCTATCTCAAATTTGTTAGGACATAAAATGTCATTGTTTAGGCACATATTTTATGAAACATGGGAAATCTGCTTAGTTCATGCGTGATGAACATTTCTTTTTTTATCAAATTTAAAATGGTGGTCTGATGTCATAATTAATATCTTGAATACGAGATAGGAAATTGAGCATTTGAAAAATGAGATAAAAATCCTCTTCCTGATGTGTTTGTTTTCTCCAGTAAAACATTATTTTATTTGACTTCATAGAAAAAATATTGAGCTACCGCATAGTGAATTTAATTTTACTGTAGTAAAAACCAAAATTGTCTATAAATTTAATTGTGAACAGTTATTATGCATTAACCTAAATTTAGTAGTGAATATATTTAAGTAGTAAATCATTATTTAATATCGTACGTTAGTGAATGACAGGGAATATGCAGTAAAATGGGTTACTGTTGAGAAGAAGAGCGCTCTAACTCCGGGGAGATTTCTCCACCCAACGCCATTGCCCTGATGATGGCTTACTAGCTAAGCCGAAACGTTGGTATAAATAAAAATAAAAATATTACTCCAAATTGTGGTGTATATTTTTTTCTTCCTGGCCGAAACCCCGACCATTCTCACACAAAATTATTTAACCGTTTGTAGAAAAAAGTATAATTGCCGATTTGGCTTTATTTATTTTATATTTATGAAAACAGTTACATAACACTAGCGGACCCGGGAAACTTCGTTTTCCCAAATTATTTTTCTTGGGGCGTTGCTGGCTCTAAGCAAACATTAGTGTTGTATTATCAAACGATTTAAACAGAGCTTTTACCGAAATTTACGGCCTTCAAATAAAAATTCATGGAATACCTATCATAAAGTTTTTTCACAGAATAATTCACATATGGTGTAGCTATGGGCTCAATAAAAAAAGAAACACATGTATTTAAGGCAAATTGGAAATTATAATATATTGCCACGTCCCTCCGCCCGTAGGCCGAAAATCAAAAATCTCCAGTGTCACCCGCCTGAACATTTTTGTTCACCCGCTCAGCCGTTTTAAAGTCCATACGTTACATACATACACACATCATTTTATATATATATTTATAGATTGTTACGTCATTATACTTACATAAATAGCCTATTAGAAAATTTTCTTATCAAGATAAAAAAAATATGAAAAATAGTTTTGCTTATTTCAAAATAGGAGTTAGTAAAAGTTTGTTTTGAGAAAGAAATAATGAATGAAAATTTTGAATAAGTTTTGAATCGAGCGTCTTTCATAAAAAGTATTCGATCAATTCAGTGCGATAGGTAGGATTTGCATATTCATGTTAAAAAAAAAAATTGAGTGTCAATTTTAAAACAAGACGATTTAGTTGACGAATCAGATATATTTAAAATATAATGCTTTACAAATCAGCTTAATATATAAGTGTGGCATACAATATTTTGCAATTTTAATAAATTTCTTTTAAGAAAATCATAAATTCACGTTGGTATTATGAAACTTTTTTTTTTTTTTAAGAGATCCATTAGAACCTACAAAAACAAAGGGGTTTGATTCCGATCCTGGACAAGATTTGATCGAGAAATAGAGCTTGCCCAATTATATGGATGTTTAAAATAGTGCAGCAATCTGTAGGTTGCCACGACTATGTCGTTTAATGGAAAACACACACACACATATATGTATATATAATAGTAAAAAAATAGTGAATAATACTCCCTAGGGAGGCTCAGATAATTGCTCACACTAACAATCAATTAACAACAAATGAGACACTCATTTTTACTCATTAAAGTTAGGAAATTTAATTTCAATCGTCAAAGGGAGCCAGAAAAAAACTCTTTCTACCTGAGTAGGGATTTAGTGACCTTCCCGAGGTAATGAGATTTTTTTTTTAACTCCCTGTACGATTGAAGTTAATAATAAAATGTGGGATTACTTTACCACAATTATCATCATGAATGTTAGGAAATTGTATTTAATTATAGAATTAATCAATAATTTCTCTTATTAGAGATTATTGAAAAGACACCAATATTGATTAATATACAAGATTAATTTTTAATAGGGCGAAAGAGAAGAATTAGGGGATGATTCGACGTGGGAAGTGGGTATTGCTGGATCGAAGCGAGTGTGAAATATTGATAAGAAAAGAAGTGGAAAAGAGGTTTATGTGTTCTGTTTCTGGCTCCCTACAGACTTGGCGATCATTCTACAGTCATGAAGGCTGTGGACGCCAGACCTTCGTGTCCTGCGGGTTTCTCTACCCTCGCTTCACACCCTATCCAATGAATAAAAAGGGTAGTTTACACTGAGTTCGGCAAGTTTATATATTTTAATGTACACACACAAAAAAAAAAAAAAACCTTTTTCTTTTTATTGAAAAATCCTCGAATTCTTAAAAAAGCGGGGGAAATTAATATGACGAAAAGATTTAGATTTTTAATAATTTAGGAAAATACATTTTTTAGTATAGGCGAAAATATGTTGAAGGGGGTAAACGCTCAAACGATTTAGGCTGAATATTTGAAAATACTTACAAAATATGTATTCTTTAGAAGTCATTCATTATTTTCATGTGATCCTGTCATCAGTAGAGCGAAGAGAATAATTTGTGCAGATAAGAAGCTGTATTTTCTGTCAATAAAGTAGGATAGCTGCCAATAACTACGTGGCAACTGTTTCCAACAGGCCAAATCCGACAAACAGAACAGCATTGCACTTAATCATGGTGAAATTGAACAGAACCACTGTTTTGATCAACAACTTGAATCGAACTAATGTGTTCAATAGAGATAACATTTAATCAGTAATTCTTATGTCAATCGCCCGCAAGAACTTTCAGAAAATGACGAAGAACGATAATTTTTCCATTAACACGGATTCGTAACAGTAAATAGTAAATAATTAATATACAAATGTTAATCGTATTATTGGACGAAAATAAAATTTTAATAAGATTATCTATACACCTTCCAATTTATTAAAAGACCATGTTCAAAACCAAGAATGAATGTTTCAAAAATAGAAACTAAAATAAAAACAATTACTAAGAAATGGGTCAAAGACCATAATTCAAATTAAAAATAACCCAAAATATCCTTATTTATTGCCAGCTTGTGAATCAGTATATTATACACTGACTGACGAAAGCTTTTTATTTGACTAATTTTTAGTGCAAGGGAACTTAATAAAAAATCTAACTGTCCCAGCTAGTACTCGAGCAGGCTGGATCTCCTGCTATCCGGGCCGGTGCATTTACCATTTTTTATTCTGTTCCATTGCACTAAAAATTAGTAAAATTTACGTGGGATTAAATACCACAAAAAAAATAATGCTTTTTATTTTATTATGAAATTAAAAGCTTTCGTTATACACACTCTATATAAATTATCAGTTTAGCTTAATTCTTCGTGATTCAGAATAATGAATCAAAGCCCTTAGGATAGTTAGCATGTCTATACGGCCTTTAGTACTCTGTAAAAGTGTTAAGTGCTAGAGCCAATACTGAAATAAAGTTTAAGGCAGTCAAGTAAAATATTTCATTTAATTAAAAATTTAAGAAAATTCAGTAAAAAAAAAAAAAAGAGAGTAAAACAAGCTCAATAACGGATTCATAACTTAAACTTTAGAGATAATAAGGCTCACCTAGAGACTGCAGTCGCACTAAAATATCTGAGTCTACACGAAGTAGTGCCTTCTCACGTTCACTAGAAGTCACTTAGAGGCTGAATGAATGTGTTCCTTAAATATGGTCATAAATGAGAATGAATGACAAATTATATCTTGAGCTTAAGTTTGAGAGAACTACGCCGGGAAAGAAGAGTGGGGAAGAAATCGAACATCGAAGATATTTTTATAAATATTTTCCTTAGTAAGCGTTTTTTTTTCGTTTTACACAAAAACTGAAACGATATAAAAATTTTCAAGTCATGGTATGAACGGAATGAACTTGAAAAGATTGATTTTCAAGCGGGATATCTGCGAAAAGAATGATTTTCTAGCGGAAAGTCTTTCATAAGAGCTGGGTACTTCCCAGGCATTTTTAAAGAGTGACAAGTACAAGAGTAAATAATCTTGAGACTATTGTTTTCGGTATTTTCGCGTAAACATATAATATAAAATAGAAATAGAACATTAATATTTGAAATATAAATTTATAAACCTAATGCGATCTATAAACCTTTTTTAAGTAATAATAGTAACGAAAGTATCAAGTTTTTAAATGTATTTTCACCTTTAAATCCCATTTCTCCCCACTCTAGCAAGACGTGTACAGACACATACAAAAACAAGTTGTGGTGTGTTTTTGTGTGTGTAATTGTTATCAGTGCACCAACCCATCCTCAAGGTCCAAATGGTTAGTGAAGCCGTGTTGAAATTTATTATAAGCCGCACCATGGACACACGTGACTAGCTTTACAAATCAGCTTAATATATAAGTGTGGCATACAATATTTTGCAATTTTAATAAATTTCTTTTAAGAAAATCATAAATTCACGTTGGTATTATGAAACTTTTTTTTTAAAGAGATCCATTGGAACCTACAAAAACAAAGGGGTTTGATTCCGATCCTGGACAAGATTTGATCGAGAAATAGAGCTTGCCCAATTATATGGATGTTTAAAATAGTGCAGCAATCTGTAGGTTGCCACGACTATGTCGTTTAATGGAAAACACACACACACATATATGTATATATAATAGTAAAAAAATAGTGAATAATACTCCCTAGGGAGGCTCAGATAATTGCTCACACTAACAATCAATTAACAACAAATGAGACACTCATTTTTACTCATTAAAGTTAGGAAATTTAATTTCAATCGTCAAAGGGAGCCAGAAAAAAACTCTTTCTACCTGAGTAGGGATTTAGTGACCTTCCCGAGGTAATGAGATTTTTTTTTTAACTCCCTGTACGATTGAAGTTAATAATAAAATGTGGGATTACTTTACCACAATTATCATCATGAATGTTAGGAAATTGTATTTAATTATAGAATTAATCAATAATTTCTCTTATTAGAGATTATTGAAAAGACACCAATATTGATTAATATACAAGATTAATTTTTAATAGGGCGAAAGAGAAGAATTAGGGGATGATTCGACGTGGGAAGTGGGTATTGCTGGATCGAAGCGAGTGTGAAATATTGATAAGAAAAGAAGTGGAAAAGAGGTTTATGTGTTCTGTTTCTGGCTCCCTACAGACTTGGCGATCATTCTACAGTCATGAAGGCTGTGGACGCCAGACCTTCGTGTCCTGCGGGTTTCTCTACCCTCGCTTCACACCCTATCCAATGAATAAAAAGGGTAGTTTACACTGAGTTCGGCAAGTTTATATATTTTAATGTACACACACAAAAAAAAAAAAAAACCTTTTTCTTTTTATTGAAAAATCCTCGAATTCTTAAAAAAGCGGGGGAAATTAATATGACGAAAAGATTTAGATTTTTAATAATTTAGGAAAATACATTTTTTAGTATAGGCGAAAATATGTTGAAGGGGGTAAACGCTCAAACGATTTAGGCTGAATATTTGAAAATACTTACAAAATATGTATTCTTTAGAAGTCATTCATTATTTTCATGTGATCCTGTCATCAGTAGAGCGAAGAGAATAATTTGTGCAGATAAGAAGCTGTATTTTCTGTCAATAAAGTAGGATAGCTGCCAATAACTACGTGGCAACTGTTTCCAACAGGCCAAATCCGACAAACAGAACAGCATTGCACTTAATCATGGTGAAATTGAACAGAACCACTGTTTTGATCAACAACTTGAATCGAACTAATGTGTTCAATAGAGATAACATTTAATCAGTAATTCTTATGTCAATCGCCCGCAAGAACTTTCAGAAAATGACGAAGAACGATAATTTTTCCATTAACACGGATTCGTAACAGTAAATAGTAAATAATTAATATACAAATGTTAATCGTATTATTGGACGAAAATAAAATTTTAATAAGATTATCTATACACCTTCCAATTTATTAAAAGACCATGTTCAAAACCAAGAATGAATGTTTCAAAAATAGAAACTAAAATAAAAACAATTACTAAGAAATGGGTCAAAGACCATAATTCAAATTAAAAATAACCCAAAATATCCTTATTTATTGCCAGCTTGTGAATCAGTATATTATACACTGACTGACGAAAGCTTTTTATTTGACTAATTTTTAGTGCAAGGGAACTTAATAAAAAATCTAACTGTCCCAGCTAGTACTCGAGCAGGCTGGATCTCCTGCTATCCGGGCCGGTGCATTTACCATTTTTTATTCTGTTCCATTGCACTAAAAATTAGTAAAATTTACGTGGGATTAAATACCACAAAAAAAATAATGCTTTTTATTTTATTATGAAATTAAAAGCTTTCGTTATACACACTCTATATNATAAAAATTTATTATAAATAAAATTATGTAAATGAGTAGTAAAGGTGTATTACAATATGATAGAATACACATTCACATATATGTCACTTTAAAAAAAAATGAGTGATTGAAAAATATTTTTTCCTCGATAAACAGAAATTTGTATGAAAAAGTTTTGAGAAATTGAATGTTTATGTGATGACTTATATTTTGCTCCAATGTTAGCTATCCGTATGTTAATATGTATAAATTTTATTAACCATTCTATGAAAATATTATGGTCAATACTTCATTATATTTTAAAAATATAAGCACAAGTTTGGTTTTTAAGTTACACGACATATTTTTTGGTTTAATTGTGAAATAGTCGAGTGTCCTCCCCCCCCTTCCAATTGAGCTGTTCAGAAAGAAGAGTAAGAAGACAATACCAACCCCCAACTGAGGAAGATCCTAATAGTCGAGTCTGATTGGTCATTCAGGGGGTTGCAGTGTCCACATGATGGAAGGGGACTCCACCTGCCGGACACCCCCACTTGGCATTCAGGGCTCTCTGACCAATGACCTCATTTCGCTCAGACCATTTCCTGGCTATCTCCTGCCATTCAGCCCTGGACTTGCCTGGACTTGTCGCGGAAATCTAATGGCGCATTTGGCTTCTTCCCCGGCGTAATCTGTTTTCAAGATCTTTCAACATTTCTATAAGAAAGGAAACTATTCTACAAAACCCTTTAATGAACCTTTCACAAGTCATTTGATTTAGGTACAGATGTGCAGAGGGAAGATTAAAACCTTATTTTTGTACCTATTAATATGGTAAAAATAGGTAAACTCATGGATGACTAAAAGAAGATAGTAGCTAATGGTATCTAATATTTTAAGATACATTCTCAGCAATATGTTCTCAAATATAATATGTGGGGCGCCGGGTAGCTCAGGGGATCTTTTTGAGTCTCGCAATTCAGGCCCTGCGGGTTCAAATCCCGTCCTAGTCAAACTTTTATCAATAAATAAAAGCTTATCCTGAATCATGGTTGTTTAGAACAGGACAGCCCCTACCTCCATGATCTTGAGTCGTTTAAAGAGAGGGGGTCTGAAGCAAGCAAAATTGAAAAATCGTTAATATATATGTCATTATTGATGCCAGTACACAAATATTTCCGTGAAATATTTATTATCCTAAACGTTTAGGTCCTAAAACATTTTTACATGAAATTATACTGAAAAGTATATAAGTAGGACGAATTATCGATCTCCCCCCACTCTTCACTGGCCGTTTGTGTAGAGATAGTAATATAAGCCTGTTTTCTCTTTACTCTATTCTGTTCGACCATGAGGGACTTACTAAATACTCACAAATATACTTATAATGACGTCATTATTATTATTATATTATTAGAGTCTGGCACAGTGGTCTTCTGTTTAAACTGAAATCCATTGATCCTAATAACACTTACCTTATCCTTAAGTCTTACTTATCCAACCGTTTCTTTAGGGTTCGGCAAGGATTAGATTACTCCGATTTCTACCAAGGGGAAGCCGGTGTTCCTCAAGGTAGTGTGCTTGGACCTATCCTATTATCCTGTACACTGCTGACATCTCTACCCATCCAAGTACCCTCTTAGCTCTATTTGCGGACGACAAAGCTATTCTATCCTCCCATCCCGATCCTAAAACTGCTTCCAAAAACCTTCAGGGTCACCTCGAAAAAATCAAACAAAGTTGTTGCAAATGGAGAATAAAAATCAATGAAGCTAAGTTCAAGTTAATTACCAACTGCGGAAAAAAGACTTTCCTGAAATTGTGAAATTTACATTCCTTTACAACATTCAAACTCCGTTTGTTACCTTGGGTTCCATCTTTACTCACGACTTACATGGAGCGAATACACTAAAATTAAAAGACGAGAACTCAATCGACGATATGGACTTCTATACAGACTCATGTACAAGAACTCCAATCTTACGATTGAAAACAAACTGACGCTCTACAAAACCTTAATACGACCAATCTGGACTTACGGGGTAGAAATCTGGGGTGCCGCCAAGCCTTCCAACATCCAACGAATCCAGTCCTTTTAATCCAAAACCCTCAGAATAATCGCAAATGATCCCTATTACGTATCCAATTCCTCTCTTCCCCACAATTTTAATATTCCTTTTGTTCAGGATCTAATTTCTTCCCGCTTCAGCCTTTTCCACAGTCAACTGCCATTCCATCCTAATCCACTGGCACAGACCTTGTCTTCCAACTCCAACCCCTACAACCCTCCACGTCAGCTCAAACAAAGTTGGCCCCGCGACCTCCTGGGGACATAGTCTGTAAATAATTTAAGAGTGGTGACACTGGTCACCTTCTCTCCTTATGTGACTTTCATTAATGTCATTTATTTTCTATTATACATTGTCATCAAATTAAAAAATGTTTTTATTTTTTTTAAACAGAATGTAATATATAACTAAAGGTTTAAAAAAAAAAAAAATTAATCTTTATGATTTGACAAGCTGCGCTCAGAGATAGTAGTACTCTACTATATATATACAGGGCTTTTAACTCATATAGAGGTTGTGAGGTTCACAGTAACAACAAACTACTTCTCATTGAATGGAACTGTGTTCCCTCTATTAACTTCACTTCTATCCTAGGTAACATTCTTATTAGTTTTCAAATAGCTCCTACCTAGAATAACTAATTTCTTTATAAGTGAGGGTTCCATAATAAATTAAGTTTTTTCATCATCCTGTGACCATCCTTAGACAACCACCATATAAAACTGGTCATTCTACATTAGATTTGCCAAGGAACTGCCAACAATACAATTTTTATCTCTAATTTTAATTTAAAAGTTTCTGGT
>KZ808144.1:239117-250202 GCA_000696205.2 Oncopeltus fasciatus | reverse complement strand
CGTTCACTGTCACGGTCCGTATTCAACTGTGTGTATGTATTCGGCCAGAAGATGGACAATGTCCGAAAGCACACGCCAACTTAAGATGGTTTGATAGAATAAAATATAAAACTTGTTACACAATTTAATATGGAATATACAGGATTTATCCACCCAACAATTTATAATCCACTAATGATGACCGTACAAAAATAAGTTCAAACCTGTAAAAACAAAATGTAGTAAAGGTAGTAAATAGACAAATAAATTCAAAATATTTTTCCACGGTGTTCACAAACGTTGCGGAGTAGTAATTGACACGGAAAATGCTAATTCAGCCGAAATAATAACTATATAATTAATTATACTATTATTTAATTGAATAATAAAATCTACACAGTAAATTACAAGCTGTAGAATTTCAAAAAGAAAACAAAAGAGACCAGAAAGATAATATAACGAGCTACTCTAATACTATTTCTTATAAATTGTAGTCATAAAAATATCTGAGCGGCTAGTGATTCAAAGAAGTGAAAAGTGACGTAAAAGCAGCGTATACTAAGCGAATTTCTCGCTTTTCCAGTCTATAAATGTTTGGTTCTGAAATTTCCATCAGGTTTAAGCCTTTATATACTTTATATAATATATATTTTATCAAAGGCTGTGATATGGTAGGAAGTGTAGTNATATATAATGTATAAAGTATACATAGAAAATGAAACACTTGCGGCTTCGATATATAGTAATCAAGCACAGGTGGGATAGAGAGTACAGTGAATCCACAAAAAGAAAGAATTACAAAAAGTAAAATTTCGAAGATATCTCGCCCTTCGTGAGCAGTTATATGCTAAATAATAAATTATACAATAGTTAAGTTTATGAATATATCAAATTGGTCAAAAGGAAACAGTGAGATAGATGTCAGAGCAAGAGGAAAATTAATAAATATTTTATTTGGTTGTGTATAAAAAAATCTATCTGTCCCAGCCAGGAATCGAACCTGGATCTTCTACGATCCGGGCCGGTGTACTTACCAGTTATGCTACCAGGACGCGCTAGATAGATTTTTTTATTCTATTCCCTCTCATTAATTGAGGAAAATGAATATTTTTTAATACCTTTCTTTTTGTTAGTTTAAGTTAAAGATTAGTTTTTATTGGGTTTTGTAGGAATAAATAACAATACAGGATATAAAATGTTTAAATACATAGTATAAAACATTAAAGAAAATGCATGTCAAGGAAGATATCCGAGAATTTAATTAAGAAGATGGAGCGGGCCCTCAATCTTCATCTGCCAGTCTGAGAAATCTCCAGCAAGCTCCATTCTGTACATCTAGCGAAATTCTTAGCATAAAGCAAAGAGTTTGTTTACACTATGCTACTTTCAAAAATTTCTTCAAATATTCGTCAAGGTATTACCCTCCCTGGTGTCAAAAGGCGAAATATAGAGATGAAATTCAAATTCATACTTGTAATTCGCTATATATTGCTCTATGACTTTGAGCTACAATGACATAAGGAAGAGAACGGCCAGTGCCGCAACTCCTATTGATGCTTTTTTTAAATTTAAATATTTTTGTAAAGGAGAGTTTTTTTGACCGTAGATATTATTCTTAGATGATTTTAGTTGGGAATCGGTCAAGGTAGATCCAAAAAAACACAAATTTAAAAAATGTATTTTTTAATAAAGGATTATCTGCCGACGTTTCGGCTTACATTGTAAGCCATCTTCAGGGCTATCATGAAGATGAGAGAGGACGTACTGTCCCTAAGTTCACATTACCATGACTGATGGAGTCATGTCCCTAAGTTCACATTTCACTCATGAAAATGTGAACTTAGGGAGAGGACGTCCTCTCTCATCTTCATGATAGCCCTGAAGATGGCTTACAATGTAAGCCGAAACGTCGTCAGATAATCCTTCATTAAAAAATAAATTTTTTTAATTTGTGTTTTTTGGATCTACCTTGACCGAAACCCAACTAAAATCATCTAAGAATAATATCTACAGTCAACAAACTTTCCTTTTGAACTATAGATATACTTTTTTTTTTCTTTTCTTTCTTTAAATAAGATACTCCCTACTACTCAGTAGAACCTATAAATAATCTATTTAAAGTTTCATACAAATACGTTACAACGCAAGCACGATGTAAAGAATTTCAGGATAACTTAAAGAATGATCAGTTATAGATCTGATGATGGCACAAATAACAAGTTAGATATTATCAAAATAGAGAAATTTAGGTGCATTACAAGAGGAAACTAAATAGAAAATGGGAAAGAACCCGGTTCCTGTAACCTACTCTTTTCATAACGTTAGTATGACGTAGCCCAGCCTTTCGTCTGCTGTTGTTTCGTTTTTTTCCCCTCCCATCCCCAGAGCTACTCTACCCTTCAAGCCTGAAAAATGATGGTCACAAGGGAAGGGTGCCGGGCGGCCCCCCTCTGAGATTTATAGGCGTACTACACAAACCCCAAGTTAGCTAGTTAGATTTTCTTTTTGTTTAGTTAACCTATAATAAATCCGGGGACAAACCATCCTCCCTCCTATTTAGGCATCCTTTAAAAAAAAGGCCAGGGCTTCTAACATACATACTCGTAACGTCAGGAAATATCAGTTTTGGCACCGGAACATTCCTATCTATTCCGAAACATCTTATGTATTCAATAATAGCTCTATGACTTCTAGATAAATGAAAATTATTAAAGTTTTATAACTTGGAAACAAAAAAAAGGAGTTTAAAATGTTTCCCGAAAGAATTTTTTTCATGCTTTAACAACCCAACGTCATTACTGATAGGTTCAATGGCCAGAGTGATTATATCATATGTTTGTAGTATTAGCTTTTGCATTTGTGCTTAGTTGAACCAGCATAATTAAAAAGCTAAAAGACTAATTAGAGAACAGTTTTGTAACATTTTAGCCTAACTCAAATGCAGTACTGAAAGGCCTCATCCTCACATTCCTAAGCTCCTCTGCTTACATTCTTAAATATGTTTGTTCCCGTTAAATTATTATAAAATATGATTATTTTGAAAATTTTCACACTAGTTATATTAATTATCTAATTAGCTAGTACGTAATAAGCCAGGATTTACATAGGATTATTTACCTTTGAAATGCATTGTTTTCCTTGTCCTAATGTGATTATTCTAGTTATAATAATCTATAATACAGTAGAACCTCCATATATCGAATTTCAAGGTTCCAGTAAAAAATGTCGATACATGGAAATTTTGATATATGGAAACACATGAATGTATAATGTACATTTTAGATGACAAGGTTAATTTTTATCACATTGGTAGGGTTTTTGCACCTTATCAACATGATAATAAAGGAACAGAGGGATGTGGTGTTGTATGTGTAACTAATATACAAATTTGGTTCATTTTATTTTTTTAAATGAAGTACAACAAATGAATGTATGTATATGTATTCATATGAATGTACAAATGGCATAATGTTTAATTAGGAATTTACTAACATAGGTACATANGTCCCATATATATATAAATCACTACCTGATCAACAACTATAATCAAATTGTAGTTTCTTTATTAGTATTGTCATTAATCGAATCTAAAAAAAAAAAACTGGTAACTTTATAAGACCATATTCTTTGGGAAAATATCCTATTGCTAACCAATAGTTCAGATATAAATAACACCATTAAAATCATTGCCTGAATCCATGAAGCCAATAAAAACTTTTAATCATTAGAATTATAAGATGTACCTTTAATCGTTATTTACTATTATAAACCTTGACACATTTTGTTCTATTATTTTTTTTAATATTTTATTTTATTTGTAGTATTAGCCTTCCTTTCAACCACTAAGGGGCTATCTACAGGTTGCCATCCCATTCTAAAAACCCATGACCTAGGACAAGCTTCTATTTATAAATAAAAGATATACCTGGGCGGGATTCGAACCCGCGGCGTCTGGCTTGCGAGACCCGTACGGATCCCCTGAGCTACCCTGGTGCCCACTACTATTTTTAGGATTTATTCTGTTTCCCTCAAACAGAGCTGCAGTTGTCACGATAAGCCTTTGTTAAGATTTTTACTACGAGAGCCAACTCCCATAATCAAATAGATGCTCCAGACATCGCAGAATTTCCCTCCAATCAATCACTATTTACCTGAACCTTAGGACAACTTCATTCCTAAGGGGGGAGGAGTTATATTTCCTATCCTCACTCATATTCTGTCTCAATTTCAAGTCACTACAAATTCTAACGGTTCTGCAGCTTTCAGTCTGTTATCCATCTGTGAATTTTAATGTGTATTTTGAAAAAAAAATTATTTTGAAAAATAAATAGCCTATTTACTTCTCAAATACCTAACGAAAGACGGAGGAGTATCGTCATTGGCAATGCCTTTCTCACAAATACTTGGATGGATGGATAAAATAGACTGATCTGTAGAACAGACATACAGTATTCATAGTGTATTTAATTGCTGAATTGAAACGATTAACTGGTGGAAATTCTAGAGGAATCTCTTATTAGGTAAGTATGGTGATTGTATTAAATACAAACAATTGCACGAATTTACCCAGGTAATTCGCTTACCTCTATTATTAAAAATGTATTTAAATTACTCTCATACCTTATATTCTCCGTCTTCATTGGTTTCTGTACACCATCTCCGTTGGCCAACGGGAGATGGTGTACAGAAACCAATGAAGACGGAGAATATAAGGTATGAGAGTTCTATATTCATTGGTGGTAGAAATAATAATAACCCTTTAGATTATTTATAGCTTACTCTCATACCTTATATTCTCCGTCTTCATTGGTTTCTGTACATCCTCGAGAATATAAGGTATGAGAGTTCTATATTCATTGGTGGTAGAAATAATAATAACCCTTTAGATTATTTATAGCTTACTCTCATACCTTATATTCTCCGTCTTCATTGGTTTCTGTACATCCTCGAGAATATAAGGTATGAGAGTTCTATATTCATTGGTGGTAGAAATAATAATAACCCTTTAGATTATTTATAGCTTACTCTCATACCTTATATTCTCCGTCTTCATTGGTTTCTGTACATCCTCGAGAATATAAGGTATGAGAGTTCTATATTCATTGGTGGTAGAAATAATAATAACCCTTTAGATTATTTATAGCTTACTCTCATACCTTATATTCTCCGTCTTCATTGGTTTCTGTACATCCTCGAGAATATAAGGTATGAGAGTTCTATATTCATTGGTGGTAGAAATAATAATAACCCTTTAGATTATTTATAGCTTACTCTCATACCTTATATTCTCCGTCTTCATTGGTTTCTGTACATCCTCGAGAATATAAGGTATGAGAGTTCTATATTCATTGGTGGTAGAAATAATAATAACCCTTTAGATTATTTATAGCTTACTCTCATACCTTATATTCTCCGTCTTCATTGGTTTCTGTACATCCTCGAGAATATAAGGTATGAGAGTTCTATATTCATTGGTGGTAGAAATAATAATAACCCTTTAGATTATTTATAGCTTACTCTCATACCTTATATTCTCCGTCTTCATTGGTTTCTGTACATCCTCGAGAATATAAGGTATGAGAGTTCTATATTCATTGGTGGTAGAAATAATAATAACCCTTTAGATTATTTATAGCTTACTCTCATACCTTATATTCTCCGTCTTCATTGGTTTCTGTACATCCTCGAGAATATAAGGTATGAGAGTTCTATATTCATTGGTGGTAGAAATAATAATAACCCTTTAGATTATTTATAGCTTACTCTCATACCTTATATTCTCCGTCTTCATTGGTTTCTGTACATCCTCGAGAATATAAGGTATGAGAGTTCTATATTCATTGGTGGTAGAAATAATAATAACCCTTTAGATTATTTATAGCTTACTCTCATACCTTATATTCTCCGTCTTCATTGGTTTCTGTACATCCTCGAGAATATAAGGTATGAGAGTTCTATATTCATTGGTGGTAGAAATAATAATAACCCTTTAGATTATTTATAGCTTACTCTCATACCTTATATTCTCCGTCTTCATTGGTTTCTGTACATCCTCGAGAATATAAGGTATGAGAGTTCTATATTCATTGGTGGTAGAAATAATAATAACCCTTTAGATTATTTATAGCTTACTCTCATACCTTATATTCTCCGTCTTCATTGGTTTCTGTACATCCTCGAGAATATAAGGTATGAGAGTTCTATATTCATTGGTGGTAGAAATAATAATAACCCTTTAGATTATTTATAGCTTACTCTCATACCTTATATTCTCCGTCTTCATTGGTTTCTGTACATCCTCGAGAATATAAGGTATGAGAGTTCTATATTCATTGGTGGTAGAAATAATAATAACCCTTTAGATTATTTATAGCTTACTCTCATACCTTATATTCTCCGTCTTCATTGGTTTCTGTACATCCTCGAGAATATAAGGTATGAGAGTTCTATATTCATTGGTGGTAGAAATAATAATAACCCTTTAGATTATTTATAGCTTACTCTCATACCTTATATTCTCCGTCTTCATTGGTTTCTGTACATCCTCGAGAATATAAGGTATGAGAGTTCTATATTCATTGGTGGTAGAAATAATAATAACCCTTTAGATTATTTATAGCTTACTCTCATACCTTATATTCTCCGTCTTCATTGGTTTCTGTACATCCTCGAGAATATAAGGTATGAGAGTTCTATATTCATTGGTGGTAGAAATAATAATAACCCTTTAGATTATTTATAGCTTACTCTCATACCTTATATTCTCCGTCTTCATTGGTTTCTGTACATCCTCGAGAATATAAGGTATGAGAGTTCTATATTCATTGGTGGTAGAAATAATAATAACCCTTTAGATTATTTATAGCTTACTCTCATACCTTATATTCTCCGTCTTCATTGGTTTCTGTACATCCTCGAGAATATAAGGTATGAGAGTTCTATATTCATTGGTGGTAGAAATAATAATAACCCTTTAGATTATTTATAGCTTACTCTCATACCTTATATTCTCCGTCTTCATTGGTTTCTGTACATCCTCGAGAATATAAGGTATGAGAGTTCTATATTCATTGGTGGTAGAAATAATAATAACCCTTTAGATTATTTATAGCTTACTCTCATACCTTATATTCTCCGTCTTCATTGGTTTCTGTACATCCTCGAGAATATAAGGTATGAGAGTTCTATATTCATTGGTGGTAGAAATAATAATAACCCTTTAGATTATTTATAGCTTACTCTCATACCTTATATTCTCCGTCTTCATTGGTTTCTGTACATCCTCGAGAATATAAGGTATGAGAGTTCTATATTCATTGGTGGTAGAAATAATAATAACCCTTTAGATTATTTATAGCTTACTCTCATACCTTATATTCTCCGTCTTCATTGGTTTCTGTACATCCTCGAGAATATAAGGTATGAGAGTTCTATATTCATTGGTGGTAGAAATAATAATAACCCTTTAGATTATTTATAGCTTACTCTCATACCTTATATTCTCCGTCTTCATTGGTTTCTGTACATCCTCGAGAATATAAGGTATGAGAGTTCTATATTCATTGGTGGTAGAAATAATAATAACCCTTTAGATTATTTATAGCTTACTCTCATACCTTATATTCTCCGTCTTCATTGGTTTCTGTACATCCTCGAGAATATAAGGTATGAGAGTTCTATATTCATTGGTGGTAGAAATAATAATAACCCTTTAGATTATTTATAGCTTACTCTCATACCTTATATTCTCCGTCTTCATTGGTTTCTGTACATCCTCGAGAATATAAGGTATGAGAGTTCTATATTCATTGGTGGTAGAAATAATAATAACCCTTTAGATTATTTATAGCTTACTCTCATACCTTATATTCTCCGTCTTCATTGGTTTCTGTACATCCTCGAGAATATAAGGTATGAGAGTTCTATATTCATTGGTGGTAGAAATAATAATAACCCTTTAGATTATTTATAGCTTACTCTCATACCTTATATTCTCCGTCTTCATTGGTTTCTGTACATCCTCGAGAATATAAGGTATGAGAGTTCTATATTCATTGGTGGTAGAAATAATAATAACCCTTTAGATTATTTATAGCTTACTCTCATACCTTATATTCTCCGTCTTCATTGGTTTCTGTACATCCTCGAGAATATAAGGTATGAGAGTTCTATATTCATTGGTGGTAGAAATAATAATAACCCTTTAGATTATTTATAGCTTACTCTCATACCTTATATTCTCCGTCTTCATTGGTTTCTGTACATCCTCGAGAATATAAGGTATGAGAGTTCTATATTCATTGGTGGTAGAAATAATAATAACCCTTTAGATTATTTATAGCTTACTCTCATACCTTATATTCTCCGTCTTCATTGGTTTCTGTACATCCTCGAGAATATAAGGTATGAGAGTTCTATATTCATTGGTGGTAGAAATAATAATAACCCTTTAGATTATTTATAGCTTACTCTCATACCTTATATTCTCCGTCTTCATTGGTTTCTGTACATCCTCGAGAATATAAGGTATGAGAGTTCTATATTCATTGGTGGTAGAAATAATAATAACCCTTTAGATTATTTATAGCTTACTCTCATACCTTATATTCTCCGTCTTCATTGGTTTCTGTACATCCTCGAGAATATAAGGTATGAGAGTTCTATATTCATTGGTGGTAGAAATAATAATAACCCTTTAGATTNAAAAAAAAAAAAAAAAAAAAAAAAAAAAAAAAAAAAAAAAAAAAAAAAAAAAAAACTATTTATTGAAAATTTCTGAATTAATTTTTGGTTGAAATCAAATTAGGGAAAGGGGTATGTAGCAAAAAAAAAAAATTGTAATATTAGTTTTTATATTTTATTTGGGTTAAGGAAAAAGTAATGTATTCATTAGATGTAAAATTAAATTATAAGTTTATATTTTATAAGATATTTGCAAAATCCGCAAATTATGGAAGTTTTCAACGAATATAACTATTGCTGGGAACTTCGACCTCTCATCATTCCCGGCTAGTCTAGAGCCAGTATTAGCAGTCTTACATCTGACAGTCACTATTCTTTCCGACTTATTTATTTTTCTGTTCACATGCTCTCATTATGTCTAGCGTAAAATAATGGCTGCTGCTTTGTTGACGCAGCTGTTGCGGGACTTTTTACTTTTAATCGAAAGCAATAAGTACTGACAAATTGAAGGGGGGATATCTGATAAAAACTCCCAACAGTATAGCTAATATAAAGGCCAAGTTCCTTGGATTTTATTTGGATTAGTTTCTGATTCGTTATTACAAAACTCGGCCGGCAAAGGGTCAACATTTACTTTCGACTTGGCCTTTGCCGGGGCTTAATTACATTCGAGCTTGACTCAGAAAACATTTAATTGAAGAAGGTAGAAAGTCCACAGAGAGAGAGAGAGAGAGAGAGTGGGAGGGGCTAATGGCCAAAAGGGGCCTTCCAAGGTTGGCCTCTCCCTAATTAGTCATTATGAGATTTACAGGGTTTGAATTGGGGGATGATACTTCCTGAGTACACCCCCAAGCAGACATTCCACCCCCTACCACCCCTGGTTAGGAGAGATCCGGCTAAGACCACCCCACCCATCCCTTCTAACAATGTCAGCTCTGGGATAAACAACTCCAAGGACAACCGTCTCTGTGTTGTTGTAATCATTTGGACAAAGGCGATCTTTCAAGGTAGAAAAAAATATCTGGAGTGTCTGTAACTCACCTGTACACAATCTCCGGCTATTTCATCACTTCTCTTAGTCCTCATTAATACATAACATTAATCCTAAAGATTTGTGACGCATGACTTTTACTTTGTAGTAAATAATGTTTTTATAAATCACTTTAATGACAATTTTTAGGGGACTATTTAAAATATTAATGAATATGACTACCTGTCTATTCAATTCCTCCCTCAAAAATATATCTTTCCCTTATGTTAATTTTAATGAAATTGGTGTTATTGAATGGGTCTAGTGCGATATTAAAGGTGAAAGTGTTCTGATCAATTTATGAGCGACATCAAGTTTTTAAATATTTTCATTGGGGAACCGAAATCGACGCGACATTAGACTTATTTCGGTTCTGGTAACTGAAGAATTAAAAACTAACTGGTCACCAAAAAATACTTTTATTTTAAGCCAACGTTTTGTCCTAAATTTTAGGCCTTCATCAGGATTAAATATGAAAAACAAAAAAAAAAAAAAAACACTATTTTAAAACTAACAATAAAAGTAAAGATTATTATAAAAAACATATTTTTGGTTATTATTTGTTCCTATCCTATATTTAATAATTTTCAGAAAAACTGTACTCACATCTTGAGGCATAGAAAAAGTTAAATTTAGTATTAATGATCCTACTATTAATGTTATAAATAGTGGTTTCTATGCTATGATATTAATCTCAAGCATTCCCATTTTTATTATTTAAATTTTCTAAAGTTTCTATTTTATACTTGGCATATTGAATTTTTACAGTCTCCCTCCTCTCACTCACTCATTCTCTCTCTCTCTCTCTCTCTCACTCTCTCCCTCGCTCCCTCGCTCCCTCTCTCACCCTTGCTCCCTCTCTCTCTCTCTCTCAATTTTAATGATATTTATTTTATTTTTGTTTCATTTAAATTAAATATTTTTGAATTCATTCATAATATTATTTACTTGAATCGTACAGGAAGCCAGAAAAAAATCTTACTACCTAAGCCGGGAATCGAACCCGGGTCTCCCACTTGCCGCATTCTAATAAATAGAGAGTCTAATAAATAGATACTAATGTTAGCTCCTCCGAGTGCAAGTACGAATATATATTAATCGTACTTGGGAGTTGGACTAGTGGTGAGGTTTGGGAAGCCTATGAATTAATTATTTAAAAACCATTCTCCTTATTACTTTATTTGATTTTTATTTTCTAAGTTACGAATTTAAAACCTGATATTAATTTTAACTTAAAACTAAGTTTGTTCATAATTTTTTCAAAAACAATTCAAATTTTATGTTTTATTTTATATATTACTTATATATAATTTTGTAGGAATATATAGAAATCAATTTTTTTTTTTTTTTTTTTTTTTTTTTTTTTTTTTTTTTTTTTTTTTTTTTTTTTTTTT
>KZ808144.1:193313-206645 GCA_000696205.2 Oncopeltus fasciatus | reverse complement strand
GGGGGGGGGGGGGGGGGGGGGGGGGAGGGTGTATAATATTACACAGCATCATCATCATCTCGGCACCCATCACTGTTATCAGCCAGGAAGCCATTAAAATATTTAATTGTGTTTTACCAGCAACACTGGGGTATCAAATTAATTACCTGACCGACACGTGTATTGTTAATAATTTTGTCAGTCTCGTATTAGAGATTCGTATTTTTTTTTAAATACATAAAATTAATGAGTTATTCTTTTAATTTATGTTTACTTTTGCAAATACTTTTTATACATAATTTACTTAAGGAAATCACATTAGTGCTGTCGGCTCAATATTGCAAGTTATGAATACCATTTACAGGTCTTCACCAATCTTACAGCTAAAATATCTGTATTAAATCCACTTAGTATTAAATGTATTTTTTTTTCCATTTGTATTCTAAATTATTCTGAGCAAAAACGTACACTAAAAAAGCCTTTTTAAGCATAGATAAAGTGACATAAGTTCCCTTCTATTAGACCTAATTTATAAACATAATTCTGAATTTTTGCTAGCGAAATAATTATATTATTGAAATATATGGAGAATCTAAGTGAAATATAACGATTTGGAGACCGTTGAACTGACCCTCAAATCTTCAACTGCAGGACAAATATTCCATTTTATTATTGAAATTTAGCATATCATTTATAAATGTGAATTGGAATGGTGAGGAATTATCAGCAATATAAGTAGAGAGTAAAAATATTTTTCGGTGTGATGGACTTTATAATTATTTTAAGGTATTCTAAATTAACCCAGATAAAAGAAATATTTTAAGTCACTCATAGCAAAATTAACAGCGGGGGTTTCTCGTCATATAAATTTAATTGTACGCCCTAGAAGCTGCGATTAGTTTTTTTCTTACTAAAACTTGACATATCACTATTAAAAGGGAGAATTTATTGTTGTGCGATTTCTGAAAAATAAGAGTGAATAATACCTGAAATTACAAATGAAACATTTGTAAAAATGAAAAAAAAAAAAAAAGAAAAGAAAATTGCAGTGGGTTTAATATTGAGTCATGAGCAAAAAAACAGATATGTTTAGTGATACAATATATATTGTATAAGTGTAGGAGATTACACGAGATGATTCATGCAGTACGGTACTGAGAAATTCGCTTGCCACACGCAACTCCTGCGAAGCAAAGTTTTTTTTTTGTACCGCCTGTCATTTATTTAAATTATATTACTGAGATACTAAGTTGCACATTCAATTTCTTATTATTTTTAGTGCTGTAACGGAAAAATTAATAATTTACTGTTCCCTTGACAAGATGATCTGCACTTGTCTATATTTTTTCGTAATCCACAAAATCCACTTTCCATCTACAGCGAATTATTTACATCAATTTAATCTATAAAAATGAGAAAGGGAGAAAAAAAAATTAATGTATTGTAAGTGACTTTCATCAAAACGAAATATATCATTTCGACCTCATATCGGCATTCTCAGATATTCTCTATCTCTTATAAGTAGATGTTTATTTTTTTTTGTTTTTTGGGGGGGAGGGTTCAGTCAAGGTAGATCCAAAAAATACAATTAAAAAAAAGCGTATTTTTAGTTATCTGCCGACGTTTTGGCTTACATTGTAAGCCATTTTTAGGGCTACCTGTCATTAAGGCAAGATGGGACGAGATGACTGCCATGAACATGGTATCCGTGTGACACGACGTCCCATCTTGCCTATATGATGGCTTACAATATAAGCCGGAACATCGGCAGGTAATTAAAAAATTCGCATTTATAAAAATTTTTTTTTGTATCTTTCTTGACCGAACTCCAACAAAAAAAATCTACTAATAACCTCTAAGGTCAAAAAACTCTTCATTGAAATCTATCTCTTTCATTTTATCAGTAGACTTATTTTATATTTATTTATGTGATCTGCATCAATCTTCCTACAGGTGTTTCAAGCACTACTTTGTCAATTACAGTTTAGTTTTTAATTTTAGTACAGACCTTAAATATTTCAATTGAAAAAATTAGTAAATCTTCTTATTGGAGTTTTATGACTGTAGATATTTGATGATTTTTTATTGGTGTTCGGTAGAGGTAGATTTAAAAAAAAACATTTAAAAATCAGTATTTTTATTTTTATATTTTTGGATTTACCTTTAAATCCCTTTAGATTTTTTTCCCTTTGTCTACATTTTTCATCTGTTCTATTGTGGCCTGTTCTTAAGCAGCAAACAATTGAAACATTCTTGCATGTTAAGGCCATGCTTGAACCCCAAATTAATCAATAAATGAATTGATGTCTGTCTCTGTCCGTCGGGATGGGGCCTGTGTCGATAGATCAACTTAAACTTTATTTTATTCATAAAATATGGAGGGCGCTGATAACCTCAGCAGTTGAGCGCCGTAAATCCCCAAACAACAACAACAATAAATGAATTAACTAAATTAATATTGACAAAGTAGTGCTTGACACAATTATTGGGGAATCGATGAAGACTAAATAAAATTTGATTAGTGACGAATATATAAAGTGATAGAAAATTCAGAAGTTGACCTAATTATTATCAGTTGGAATCGTTATATTGTGATGTAGATATATTTTTATAGGACTACCTGATGTTTTGATGGAAGAAATTTACGAAGCGTTAAAGGACAAGTCTCCCGAGAAAAAGAAGAAGAAGAAGAGAAAGAAGAAGAAGAAGAAGAAGAAAAGGAAGAAGAAGTAGGAGAAGAAGAAGAAGAAGAGGAAGAAGAAGAAGAGGAAGAATAAGAAAAGGAAGAAGAAGGATAAGAAGAAGAAGAAGAAAAGGAAGAAGAAGAAGGAGAAGAAGAAGAAGAAGAAAAGGAAGAAGAAGAAGGAGAAGAAGAAGAAGAAGAAGAAGAAAAGGAAGAAGAAGAAGGAGAAGAAGAAGAAGAAGAGGAAGAAGAAGAGGAAGAAGAAGAAGAGGAAGAAGAAGAAGAGGAAGAAGAAGAAGAAGAAGAAGAAGAAGAAGAAAAAGAAGAATAAGTAAAGGTGTACCCCAGGCGTGGAGATCCTCACTTTGCAGATGAGCTTGATGTAGGAAGGCGGCTTGTGGGAGACGAGCGAGAAGACGTTCCAGGGGTTGTAGGCGGCGTGGTAGACTCTGACGCCATCCGAGTAGGCATTCCTAGCCATTTTCTCGGACATTCCGTAGAAGCCGTACTCCGGTCGGGTGGAGAGCAGACCGAACTTGAGATCTGGTCTCAGAACTCCCTTCCTCTTGCCCTTGACGTACTGGAAACAAGAACGTTCTTTAACAGTTCAGCTAAATCGTACTCACTAAACTAACAAAGAATTAAAAAAAAAAAAATATTTATCGATAAAAGCTTTCCCTGGGCCATATCCCACCCAATATCTAAAGACGAAGAGATTATTTTAGATGTTTAAACTAAACAGAAAAATCCTTCCTTTAAACCGAATCTTCCATCCTAAACCGAAATCTCCTAATGCCCAAACTCCCAACCTCGTTACTGAATACTTCCTTATAATCACAGAGCATCCTGTTCAGAACCGCAGTCCCCTCTTCCCACAGCAAGGCATGCTGAGAGTTATTTTATGAGCTTTAATGACGTTTTTCAAGTTCAAGTGATTGAACAACTTCCCGACACGGCTTCAGATTTGCAACTGAAGACGAGAGAGTGCGCCTATATCCTCATTCTCAAAGCCACTACAAGACCTGGCATCAATTGCCAACAATAAGAGGATTAGGGAAATCGCAATCGTCTTTTCCCTTCTTTAATGACTTTCCGCAACACAGTCTCTCTTCATTCCTCACTGACGAAGGGCGATTTACCCTCGAAAAAGTTACTCTTCGTAATTATTTCTTTTTCTGCACTCTTTATCTCACCTGTTTATCTTTACTATATATATCGCAACCGCGAGTGTTTCATTATATATATATTTATATATATATATATATATATATATATATATATATATATATATATATATATATATATATATATATATATATATATATATATATATATATATATANATATTATAAAATTAAAATTTTCATCTTGAATTTTCTATAAGCAATTCAGTAACTGAAAATAAAATATTTCGATAATTAAGTTTTGTTGTTCACTAAACCTCCCACCCATTCACTCATCCGATGTTAGCCAAAAGTTAATTTATTGAACGGTTTGCAATAAAAAGCCTATGTAATAAATTTGGTGTATATATTTCATAGAGGATCCACTAAGCTCTTGAAGGTAGTAGTAGTAGTAGATAATTGGAGGGCAATCAACTTCTAGGTTATTACGCCCTATAAATACCCTTTAATATATTTACTATAAATTAGTTAATAAAAGACAGGAGCTCTTGAAGGTATTTTTCATAATAATAATATGTATTTTTTATAAATAAAAATTTTAGAAAATTGCATTATATACCTTCTATGTTCTACAATAGCCGTCAATTTTTAATATTATTGAAGAATATATGAATTTCTATTTAAACATTCGTCTTGTCCCCTCCCCCCGTAACTCAAACTGATTTCAACCTTTATCGAACCCAACCAACGGTTTACAGAAAGATGCTCTCATTGCTAACAAAAATGATTTTTTTTTTTTTCAAAAACTGCGAAAGGGTGCTGATTACCTATTTAAGATTATTCTTTTCCGTCTCTGGTTGTACCAGTCTCATTTTGAGTAATCTTCCCCACTGACGGGTGTTTTGAATAATATTCAGGTAGGGTAAATTATACCTGTAAATTATACCCCTCCATGAATCAACGACTATTGACATTTATATACTCATATAATTCAAGGCCATATTTTTTTTTTGCTTACTATGTGTGAAAATTAAAAAAAAAAAAAAATGTTCATAAGTCTCCACAACAAGTCAGTTTTTTTTTAATGGGAAATCTGATAAAATTACATATTCTTTTGTGCAAAGAGACAAATTTCTTTCGGATAAATTTCCTTTTTATTAAATTTAGAACGCTACATATTTTTGGGTTACATTATTATATAGGATACAAGTATGGATTCAAAGAGTCGATTCGAACATTTTGCCTGAATGGGAATAGCCCAAAGGAAATCTATTGAAATGAATGGATTTTGTCGGCCTGGACATACCTGTACGAAGTATTTTCCTGTCACCTCGTAGAATTTCTTCGATGTCTGCCAGCTGTCCTCCCTTCCATTCAGCACGAAAATGTTCTTCACAGCTGTTCTGAAGTTTTCGTCCACCAAGATTTCGTCGGGACTGTCACAGAAGAGGGGGGAATTCGAGAGATTAAAGCCCAGTAGGAGTAAATAACTAAGTGGGACATACATGCCTATTTACATATCTTTCTCTTATTTGAGAGAGGAAAAAAAAATTGAGGCAAAGGTTAACATCAGTGAAGCTGATCTGAAAAATCAAAGTGAGTAAAACTTTCAACCCTTCTAAACACAAATTTAGAAGGTGTTAATAATAATTTGTGGACTGTAAACCATAGGAGATGTGGGTAGTATTAACCAGCATTATTAGAGCGATAATTTAAATTTATTAATAAAAAATAGAGACAATTAATATTTATTATACATAAGAAAAAATTATCTCCTTAAGTAATTAATTTGTAATTACTTAAATAATAAAATAACTTAAAGGTAAATATAATCAATCTGGGACTTAATAAAGTCTCCAGAAAATTGCCCCTCTCTCAAATAATGTGCACCAAGGGTACTTATCAGTCCTGAAGAGAGCGGCTACGATTCCCAAGATGAAGATGGGTGCTGGGAGATCCTCCTCACACTGCGGCAGTCCTAATAATGTGTGGGCATCTCAGGCTTTCCTGGAAGCTACTTGGAGTGTCCCAAAAGGTGAAGGCTGCCAGCGAGGTGTAGTGTGCTAGGTGGTCTAGCGAGGACTACTGTGAGGTGGTCTAGCGAGGACTGCTGGAAGATCCTCCTCACACTGCGGCAGTCCTAAGAATCTGTGGGCATCTCAGGCTTTGGAGTGTCCCAAAAGGTGAAGGCTGCCAGCGTAATGCAGTGGGCAAGGTGGTCTAGAGAGGACTACTGGCAAGCAGAGGCCCAGGGGGGCAAGAGTCCAGTAGCGGGATTAACAAGGGACTAAGCAGCCGCTCTGTACACTCGCGAGGAGAGAGAGAGAGACGGGTTTGAGAGAGAGGGGTGAGATGGGGCAACACAACTTACAATTGAATTACAAATATGCTTAAAATTTATTATAATTTAATTCATCTAAATTGTGGCAGATGTGAAAGTCGCCAACAGAAGGTTTGAAATTGTGAATCAAGTTTTAAACTCTAATTCAAAATAATTTACCTTCCTTTAAAAAGACTGATAATTGTTAAGATTCACATTTCACACTTATTATGTTCCATTAATTCTTTCTTAAAATTTATAATAAAAAATAAATTTGATTATTGAATTTAGTTATCCCGTGACGATTTCAGTAAATATTATATGTACCGAATAATTTTAATCTATGGCCGAAAATAGAATTTAGTTTTTCCACCTTATATAAGAGAACCGACTCTACTTGATACATACACAAATAATACCTTAATTTATCAGAATATTTCGTAAACGTTTTACAGAATATAAATTTTAAAAATTAGCTACTTCATTTTTGATATTTTATAATTTTTTCGTAACGCTAACAAAACAGTGTAGATTTTAAATTTTGGTATTTTACGTGAAATGTTTTTATTTCTATCTTGTATTCGGTGTTAATTCATTTTTAGTTGAAAACAAAATGGAAAGGAGGAAGCTTTGAGAAAGAGCAACATTCGTAACATCTTTTTTCTATAATTATTTTCGTAACAAAGTAAAAAAAGTTATGGAAAATTTGTCTCTCCTGTCATCGCTTCCAATAATTTCAGCAATTTAACACACGAACACACACACACGCACGCACGCACGCACGCACGCACACATATATATAATTTTGGACTAAATATATTTTTTACTTCTTTTACATAAGATCGGTAAAAATTGGATGACTTTTTTTCTAAATTTATCAAATTTTGCTTAATAGTACTAAAGGGAATTGCTTTGTTTGCGCACGGTAATTACGGAAAGGTTATAGAAGCAGATATCTAATAGAAAAGATTATGCCCGACGTTAGTCACGCATTATATACGAATTTTTTACGAGCAAAATGTTTTTTCTTTCTCAATCCCTCGCTCAAATTGACAAATGTTTTCGACATAGTTTCATCAGTAGAAAGAACAAAGCATTCTTCTGGAGGATTAAGCCTCCCTCGAAGACATTCAATGCCTCTAAAGACAGGGAACTCCTGAATGACCTTTAATTAATGAGGTGATCAGGAATAATCTCGTCCCTTCCAGGTGATTTATAGGGCGGGTTGGAGGGGCTTATTTGCTCATTCCACCGACCCTTAGATGGGGATTCCTTTCTTGGGCCTGCTTTTGTAGTCGATAACTTTTGGGGAACTTTACTCCTTGGCGTGTAGGTCTTCTTATGTTCAGGAATGATGAGCATTCAATTTATTGGTCCATTTTATTTGATCAAGTCATTCAAATAGAAAAGAGGCTTGGGCTTGGAGTAATTTGTAGAGGGATGCACATAACCTTAACAGCTACACTTTCCTCGAAGGTCCATTAACGTTATTATTATAAATATTATAATTATGAATTAGATATAAAACTAGTGAATGACTTTGGTTATTTATATTTTAATTGATAGTTAAATCATTTAAAGAAATATTCATCACAATTGAGATGAAACTCTGATAGAAAGGACAAGAATATATTTTGCAAGGAAAGGAAGAGAAAAATATATGCTAGTAACATCAGTAACCAGTTAACTTGCCTATGCCAGTTTGATAGAAAGTCTCTTGAACACTTCATCTTCAATAGTTAGATGGTTATTTGGTATTATCATGAGATGCCAATTAGAAACTTGAGGATTAGAAGGTTTCGAACTGATTAGAAAGGAATTTGGAAAATATATAGAGAATGATCTCGAACGAAAATAAGTATATGAATAAATCTCATACAATGTCTTATAGGTTGTCATCAGGACTACTTGAATCGCTGTACCATAAGTGTAGGGAATCATGGATTCTCATCAGCGAGTAGATATCGGGGTGGGTTAGAATTTCAAAGTGATGAGGATAGGACGAAAAACGCTACCCTGTGAAACTCCAAATTCCATGAGGAACATGTCATGGCGGGATAGTCTTTTCCAGTTGTCATAGTGTTGAAGTCATTCAACATTTATTTTTATATATTATATTTATTCTCATATATTATATCCTGAAGTTATCTTCCCTTTATTATTTTTATTTTAAATATGAAAAATTAAATTAGATTTTAATTTAGTGTTCCATGGGCTCACAATCAGGTCAGACCTATTATTTATTCCATCTCTCTCTCTCCTTCGTACAACAAAGAATCTTCTTCACACAATTTGTACAAACTATTTATGTTTATTGTTTATTAATTAATTGTTCGATTTGTTATTTTTATATTAAGGTAATTTATTTTGTAATTCCCTTGAATACAATTTATTTATTTATTTATAGATCTAGTGCTAATAAACCAATTTCATTGTAAACCTATAAATTCTGCGCCTTTTATTTCTTAAAACTTAAAAATTTTTCTTGCTCCCTTTTTTATTGAAATTGAAAATAATTTATATACTCATTATATTCATTTATGCTATGCCAATATTATTGTGAGCTAATTCAGAAGTCACAATCAATATTGGGAAATTTTTCATTGCATAAACTACTACAACCAGACCCGGCATTTAGTGTATGAGGATTTTTACCTTTGGTTCAGCCTCCGCACGCAACATTGGTCCTCCGGGCCGGATCTGTTGTCCTTGTGGTTTATGCCCTTATTATTTTTTATAAAGCTTAATTTAATTTTATAGCCAACTTAAAGTAAAATGGCGGAAATAACAATTGAAAAACAGATTATAATTTTGAAGAAAAAATTAATGGATACGTTTGGAGAGATCAAGGCCATTCGAGATACAGCCAAGCAAGTAAAGGAGGATACGACCAAATTTTCGGTATTTAGAGGTAAATATTTGTGTCTTACAGGTTTACATCAGACCTTTTCACATTCATGGGATAAATTATACGAAATTTATGTAATTATGGACAAGGAAAAAGAATTTCCTGTAGAAGAAAAATATTTGAAGGGAGCACGCTCATACTTATATGAATGTAATACCATTTATGAAAATATCATGAACCCTAGACCAGCTACCCTTCCGGCAGCCTCGTCGACCTTGCAAGACTCAAATACAAGTTTTGCCCAAAACCTGTCAGCAGCTTCGATAGCTTGTAATAGGCTGCCGAAAATTAATATTCCGAAATTTACTGGTGAGCTTTCGGAACGGATTCATTTTAGAGATATTTTTATTTCCATCGTTTACAGCGAAGTTTCACTGACTCCAATTGAAAAATTCCATCACCTCGTGGGATCACTATCAGGCGAACCTCTTCGAATAGTTTCGTCATTTCCGATTTCGGGTACGGATTATAGCAACGCGTGGAAGGTACTTCAAGACCGTTATAATAATAAGCAAATTTTAGCCGCTGCCTTTTTGCATAAAATCAAGGAGTTCAAACCATCAAGTAAATCTTCTTCTAACCCACATTATTTACGCTCATTTCTGAAAAAGGTAATCGACAACATCACATCTTTTACTCAGCTCAATATACCAGATGAAGCTGACTATTTGAAATTGCAATTCGCATTAGATTGCCTGGACTATGAAAATCGGAAACTGTATGAAGAAAAGCAAGAGGGAATCGAGTTTCCAACTTACAAATTGCTTGTAGACTTCATACAGCAACGTTGTAAGATCTTGGAGCTATCCGAATTAACTCAGCCTCATAGAGGACAACCCTCTAATTGCCAGCCTAAGGGTTCAAGGATCCTAGCAACCTTAGATGAAGGAAGACATTCACCTTCTAGGACCGAGCATAGTTCACCTAGTAATCGTGATTGCCCTAAATGTAAAAAGGGTCATTTAATTTTTCGCTACGCCTTCAAGAATATGCCGATTGACAAACGAACGGAGTTTGTTCGAAAACACCGAATTTGTCCAAATTGTTTAAGAGAAGGACATGCTTTGACAAACTGTTCATCCACCTATACTTGCGTTCATTGTAAAAAACGACATCATTCACTTCTTCATAGTATTCCCAATTTAAGGTCAGGCGCGGTCAAAGAACATAATGGCTCTACCTCTGTAGTCCAAAATTCCGAACCCGAATCAACTCCTGGAATTGTCAACACTACCATTGGCATTGATAATGTGCTTTTAGGCACAGCAATAGCTATCGTAACTGATTGGCAAGGAAATTTACAACGCATTCGTTTAGTTATTGACTCTGGTTCTCAATTTTCAATTGTTACCGAACATTGCGCTCGCAAATTAGGGCTACCTTGGAGGCCTACGAAGCGAAATCTTTCTGGAGTGGGGCTCACACAGCTGCCATTATCTAAAGGCGTAATAAATTGTACATTGTCACCAATACAAAATGAACCTGTGTCCGTCCTTTATACATAAATTTGAATGTGTCAAACTGGCCGACGACAGATTTTGGGAATCGAGACCTGTTGACTTTTAGCTAGGATCAGACCTTCTTCTGCAGATAATTGCACCCGATCGGATAATTAAAATTTCCGACAAATTGGGAACTATTCCGACTATTTTTGGACACATTGTAATTGGTGTTCCACCATCTCCTCAGGCTGCCCCTATTCAATCCTGTTTATCCACAATAGAAGCTCCGCTTTCGGAGGCAATTCTAAAGAGCTTTTGGGAAGTTGAGGAGGTTCCAAGGACTGATCAACCACACCCGGAAGATTTGAAATGTGAAGAATATTTTAAGTCTACTGTTAGACGAGATTCAGATGGAAGATATATGGTTGCTTTGCCTCTTCGCGACCCTTACAAACGATTTCCCGATTCCCGACCTTTAGCATGGGCTAGATTACGTGGTCTGGAACTTAAGCCTTTGAAGCAACCCAGCGTCAGAAGGCATTACAATGATTTTATGAAGGAATATCTTCAAATGAAGCACATAGAGGAGACAACAGCTCTCTCCACTTACGTAACACCACACCATGCAGTTTTTAAGAGTTTGGCGGTTTTCGAGGACAAAGAAAGAGTTCTCAGGGTGGGCGGTAGACTGGAAAACGCATTATTGCCTTACGATTCGAAGCACCTCTTGCTTCTCCCCACTGAGTCTCCCTTAATGAAAATGATAGGCTCCCAATCCCAACAGAAAAGGAACCGTAAAATATTACTATTTTAGGTGGGCGGTATGTTGTAGTCATTCAACATTTTTTTTTATATATTATATTTATTTTCATTTATTTAATATTAAATACTANGAGGTTCAACTACAGTGAAATCACTGTCGTCTTCGTCTATTTCTGTTGTGGTCAGTCTGGGGTCGGAGAGGCTGGACCCAGCGGGTCTTTTTATTGGGATAGAACGTTTTTTGGCTTTCGTATCGTCAACATCTGTTGAGAAGGGGCTGAAAGAATACGTTTTGTTTAGGGGGTCCATGTTATTGGGTGATAGTAAGCTCCCTATTATTTGATCAAGAGTAATAAGGGAGATCTCCTGTTGTACACCAAGACCGGCCCGTGGGGAGGTCTGTCCCAGATATGGGGGTCTTCCTTATATGACGTGGCACTAATGTCCTTCCACTAGTAATGTTTTAATGTCACTCACAGCACTATTGACTAACCTGGGTATCACTGATAATTGCTATGGGCTGATGAGGAGGGCAGCAGAGGGACGCCGCAGGTGGCGGTCCTTGGTCCTCGGGATCCTTTGTCTGAAGTCAGGACAGGACAGACACGTCCTCACTCAAGCACTGCACAGGGGAGACTGAATGAATGTTTCCAGGAAGGGCCTGATAAGCTCTATATATAGCAGGCCCCTACCCCCACCAAGGCAGTGAACATCTCACCGGTCTCCGAGCGGCTTCTCCGGGTCTCGTCTCTCTTATTTAAATTTAGTTATTTTGTAATCCTCTTCATAATATTTTTCTTTATTGTAACCTTTACAGTTGTAATTTAAAATAAAACTTTTTAAAAAGAGGATTTGAACATTGAACACAAGGGAATAAAACAAAAAATCTAACTGTCCCAGTTAGGGCCCGGACCTGGATCTTCTGCTATCCTGGCAAGTGGGTTATCCATTTACACCACCGGGACAGGCAGATAAGTTATTAAATTTAGGTGGGATAAAATACAATTTAAAAAAAAAGTATCTAGTGTCAATAAACCAATTTCATTGTAAACCTATAAATTCTGCGCCTTTTATTTCTTAAAACATCAAAATTTTTCTTGCTCCCTTTTTTATTGAAATTGAAAATAATTTATATACTCATTATATACATTTATGCTATACAAATATTATTGTGAGCTAATTCAGAAGTCACAATCAATATTGGGAAATTCTTCATTGCATAAACTACTACAACCAGACCCGGCATTTTGTGTATGAGGATTTTTACCTTTGGTTCAGCCTCCGCACGCAACACATAGAGAGCAACAAAGAACAGAAAATTTGAATATTCATAATTTTGAAATAATAATAAGTAAATAAGTAGTCTTACTTTAATTTTGAGAACTTAACTCCGACATCTCTTAGTCCTCGAAGAGGAGTCCAGCTTTGTTCCTCTGGCAAGACTATGACGTTATCAAAGAAATATAAGCTGTAGTCCCAAGTTTTAAGATTCCTTCCAATAGCCTTTTAAAGAAAGAAAAATATGTCATGAAGCTTAAATCTTGAATGAGATTAGTTCGAAAAGCACTCATCCACTCAAAAAAAAATAACTGTATTTTATATTCAGCCACTGAAATTTAACAAAAAGGCTATTTATTCTCAGAGTAATATAATAAGTGATTACAACTTATGTACAAAAATGATGATTAAATATTGATAATCATTGCTATCCAATATTAGGTAGAGAATATAATTTTTTTTTTCATTTTTCTGTTTAAAATATTTATTTTTTATGCACACACACACACATACACTCACACACACTCATGTTGTACGGACCATATGACCAAATGGTCACTAAGGCTCCTTCTATACTAACCTTAAAAGTATAGTAGACATAGCAACTTCCTAGCTACAAGTTAGATTTCCTCAAGAGAAATAAACTAAAAATGTCTGACAGTAATAAAGAGGTATTCTAAGATGATTTTAGTTGGGGTTCGGTCAAGGTAGATCCAAAAAACACAAATTTAAAAAAAATGTATTTTTTAATAAAGGATTATCTGCCAACGTTTCGGCTTACATTGTAAGCCATCTTCAGGGCTATCATGAAGATGAGAGAGGACGTCCTGTCCCTA
>KZ808144.1:162557-185522 GCA_000696205.2 Oncopeltus fasciatus | reverse complement strand
TATATATATATATTTACAAAGACACACATAGTTATATGAATAAATAAGTGCATATATAGTTAAACTAGAATTGTGTGAGGCTTAGAATTCGCGAAGAAATATGACACCTAATTTGGCGACAGTAGAGAGTCGAGTTAGTTTTTATTGGAGGATTTACGGCGCTCAACTGCAGAGGTTATCAGCGCCCTCCATATTTTTTTAATAAAATCAACTTTAAGTTGATCTTGACACAGGCCCCATCCCGACGGACAGAGAAGGACAAAGCCCGCCCCGCGGCGCCTCGCGGCCCATCATCTTAATAGAATATAAGGTCCATCATTTCTTTTGGTGACAGCCCTGTGAATGAGGATGTGCTCGGTTGGACCAAGCCGACCACATCCCCCAGGGCGCCTCATGAGCGCCAGCAAGACGCCGCGGAGAAAGCCTAGCCCACCCCCAACCCACTCTCGAGTTAGTACTTTGGCTTTTGAAGCAGTTCATGATGAACCATTCCTTTCCAATCCAACTAAACAGCTCACCATCACCATTCCTTTGTGTGAATTCAGGCTTTGTTACCATTTGTGACGATCCTCCAGGCCGGCATCAAACACGCACGTTTTTACACCTTCTTTTCACGAGTAAAACAATTTCAATCATACGTGATCAATCCTTACAAAAATGGCTTGGTTTCACTTTTTTGCTACCAGTGAGAAGTCGGTCCATTAACGTTTTTTTCATGTCCATTATCCATGTATACGGTTTAAAAGAGTTTCAAAAAACGATGTTTAGTTTCAGGTACGTAAGTTCTGCCACAAAATTCTGGCGTCACTTATCATCATAATTACCGGATTCTGTATTACATTTTCCTTCTCGCTTTGAAAATAGCGAAAAAATAATCGTAATAATTTTTGACTAAGTAAATGAGTAAATTTATATATTTTAAATANTTGACACGCCATTAAAAAAAATATATATATAAAATATTGTCTAGAAAGAATATTTGTAATACTTACAATTTTAAAATTATAGATTTTATGATCGGTGACGTTACCTTGGTCTTTTTGTAGTTATGGGTCATTAACAGTTAACTCATCGCTCATAATTCACCGAGCCGTGTCCCTCAATTCTTTTAGCGAAGTATTGCAGTTAATTTTGCCGATCAACTTTCTTCATGAATATTTTTTTTTCTTGCTTATAAATATAATGTGTACGTTTTCTTTCTTTAATGTATTCGTTTATACAATATGAGGATGGATTTGTTTTATCTTTATTTCAAACTGCCTTTCATTGTATGAAAATTCTTTCACTCTCAAACGACCACCATGGAACAATATTAAGTGTGAGAACACACATATATTTAATTTATTTCGTATTTTTCCCTTTCAAAATTAAGTCTCTGGGCTTTGTTCTTTCAAATACATCAGTGTATGCATTCTCCGAGTAAGGATTACAAAGTATAAGGGATATTAAAGAAACTAGTGAGACAAAAGAACATAATTTTTTTCCCAACTCTATAGTTAATAAAATGTTTGAAAATTATTATTGATGATAGATATATAGATTAATAAAAATATCAATTTTATCATATGAGCAGATAGTAATTAGATTTTACAGTTTACTGAAATTACAGTTTTAAAACATAAAAATTTCCTTCGACATATAATTGCAGGGGGTCATGAATTACATCGAAAATGCTAATCTGTGACTTAAAAGCTTTATTAAGACACTAAAGTTTTTTGGAATGACTCAAGTTAAAAGTTGGAAACTAAATAGGTCCTTTCAGGTCAGTTTGATCAAGGACTGGGCGGAGTATTTCCCTATTGGGGTAGTAGCAATATAATTAAAAGTAATATAATATTTAATAATAAAATATATTGGATTGAACAATAAATATGGTCATCTAACAAACGATAGTTCTGTAGTATAAAATACTGCAACTCTATAACATTTAAGCTTTGAAAAAAAAAAAATTGTTTTATGCTAAGCCCCTGGAGTTTTCCATGAAACTGGCAAACCAATAGCTCAAAAACGCTATTAAAGTTATGCACAGGGGCGCCAGGCTAGCTCAGGGGATCCGTACGGGTCTCACAATCCTGACGCCGTGGGTTCAAATCCCGCCCAGGTCAATCTTTTATTTATAATATAGAAGCTTGTCCTGAGCCATGGGTGTTTAAAATGGGGTGACAACCTGTAGATAGCCCCTTCCTCCATGACCCTAAGTGGTTGAATGGAAGGCTAACACGCAAAAAAAAAAAGAAAAAAAAAGTTATGCACGGAATTTTAATATATAAATGGCAGTAAATAAGAATGAATTGAATTTATTTATTGTATTTGAAAATGAGTGTGAGCAGTTGTAGATTACTCAAGATTGTTCCGACAGATATTAGTAATCCACCTTTTTCTAACTCAAAAGTGAGGCAAAATATGATCTCCTTCTTTTCGAACTTAAGTCGCTATCGTTTTGAGAGTAATATCTATATCAAAGAAAAATATAATCGTCATAATTTGAAGAGGTTGTCTTAATGTGGACCACACCTATGTCAAAGTGTGCATACACTCTACGCCTTGTAGGCCTGTGCAAAGTGAGTGGAAGGTTTCCACCGAAGACCTGAGTGGAACATAACCCACTCGTATGTTGGTGATACAAATACACTTCGAACGCGTGGTTTTGTGTTTTGGTGTAGGCGTAAATGAATCCTCCGAGGTGTCAAATGCAGTATAACTGAGTGAGAAGAAACTTGTCTAAAGTGGAACTTACCTATGCAATCCACTGAAATGTCTGTAGTACATTTTGCGGTGATGTGCGACGACAATTTTCCTTCCTCGAATAGTAACTACGTCACCAAGCCGCTGTTTCACCTATCAAAAAATAATCGATAGCTTTACCTTATCAGTTTCATGAATTTAAAGAGACATAGATCTTTAGGATCAAGGACACAAATAACTACTGATCATTATTTTACTTATTTATTACATTCATTAACACATTTTGTTTAAGGCTCAAAATTTGTTCAATTTGTGGGCTTCCTGTAGAGCCTCTTTCTGGATGTCATAATATGAATGGACTTGGTGATCAAATATACAAATTCAAGCTCAACTTACCAAAGGAAGTGGTAACATTAGGAAATGAAGAAGTTGTCTTTCGCTAAGGAAAAGAGCTCTCTGCTATATATATGCTGTCCATGTCATATGAGCTCGAGTATTATCTATCTGAGGATTTGGGATCATCCAGAGGAATGCTAATGGTCTTCAGAAAGAAATTTGCCATCAAGGATTTGTACCAACAGGAACCACGCATCGGAATGTATTGAAAAATTTATTTATTTGTTATTAAATGCCAAATTTCATTGTAAAATCCATTAAAAATGACGGTGAGGTAGGTACTGCATAATATAAGAAGATTTCTCATGTCGAATTTAACATCAATAAAAATAAGAGTACATGAGTAAACTTTATGTACAAGCAGCAGAGAAAAATGATTGTACAATGTATGAATTTTAAGCATTATGAGGAAGAATGAGAGAAGCGCTCACCCAACCTAGTTAGATTCGTGAATTTCTTCTTTAACAAGCGTTTTACTTTAAAATGTTATAGGTCATTAAAAAACATTGGGAATTTACTTTTTTAAATAATGGAATTAATTGTAGTATGCCATTCCACGTTAAATTTTAAACAAGAAATGCAAAAGGAGCCAGAAAAAAAAATCCTACACCTCAGCCGGTACTCGAACCCCGATGTCTACTTTCCAGGCATGTATGCTGATCCATACACTTTTAAATAATGAAACTAATTTTGGTATGTAATTTTTTTTTTTTTTTGCTCCCTTTGCATTTCTTATTAGGAATTTACATTTTTACATTAAGTGCTATTAACTTTTTCATAGCATATTTTGTTCAAATAACAATGAATGAGTATATTTATAATTTTTGGACTCTATTAAAACCTTCTTTTCCTCATTCAATTTAAAATGAAAACGAAATATTTCAAGAGTTTGCCACTAACAACCTAAACACTATAATGTATACTTGAGCCTGGGATATTTAGCTCAAGAGCCTACTCTCATATACCATATTTCTCTGCCTTTTTAATATGATACAATTAATTAACAATTAATCGAGTGAATTTTACCAACTTTTATAGTGTTACGGTTGACGATTGTTGGAATGCCGGTAATTATCGTAACTCCTTTTTTGTACAACGAACTTCTGTTCTTCCATGCAAGGGTTTCAATTAGTTTTTGAGCATGTTGTCTGAAAGCGTCCCATGAAAAAAAAGCTGTAAGAATATTGAATGATGAAAAAAAAATTATAAAAAATAATTAATTGCATCTTTCAGCATTAAACAATGATTTTACTTATATTTAATATTTAACTGAATTTTTACTTATATTATTGATATTTAACTTAAGAGAGATGCACTCAGGGATAAATTTTACCCCCAGTTTTTATTGAATATAGGTGATATTTAATCATTATTCTACAACAAAGAAGGGTTTTGTTTACGGATGATGTGACTGTTTGTCTAGTGGAAGAACATTTTAAAAATAAAATAATAATATAAATAATACCTTTGGAGCTATTTGTATATAGATAGTGCTCAAAAAATGTTATTAAATACATCTAAAAAATTATATGAGTTTTATAATGTAAGATTATGAACTGAGGCATTTACGAATTCTTTAAGAAGTAATTTTGAATTCAAATTAAAAAAAAAAAAAATCTAAATTGTCAGTGAACATCAAAAATAGGGGAGAAAAGGGTTAGTGAGGCAACTCCTCCCAAAAAATATATAATATATAATAAATANNNTATATAAATATAATAAAAAATAAATGAATAAAAAAAATTAACTACTTAAGCTAATATGATGTTAACTTCCGTAAAAAATCATCGGTAGGTGTTTGGGAAAATTGTGTCGGCTATGGGATTGAAATGGAATGTGTATTTGTAAATTTGACGTGGAATTTAGTCTCAGGTAATTCCCAATTCTTATCATCAGATTTTTGCCAACGAGGAACTTACTCTTTATTTTACATTTTAATGCTTTATGCAAAATTTCGTAAAAAATAAATTATTGCAAGGTATAAAATTTAAATTCCTAACAGGAAAATCCCCACTTACGTCTATCTTTTCAATGTAGCTGTGTTACATCAAATTTTTTATTTAGTTTTTCCAATAGATACCTCCGTCGAAGTTCATTTCTCTAGACTAATATTACGCCCGCTAAATCAATATAAATTTTTGTTTGACAATACAATTAATATCAGGTAATAATCTCGATTCCTATTCCTCCTATTTCGCTAACGAAGACAATTTCCTTCATTGAATTGAAGATTCGAACCTGGATATCCTGCTATCCGGGCTGGTGCATTTACCAATTATGCTACCGGGACAAATCAAATAAGTTATTAAATTCCCCCCACTAGTATCGAGAGTCTAACCTCCGAGGCCGACGAATATATCGTCTTATGCTTGTGATATATTCGTCGGCTTCGGAGGTTATACTCTCGACACTAGTGCGGGGAATTTAATAACTTATTTGATTTGTCCCGGTAGCATAATTGGTAAATGCACCAGCCCGGATAGCAGGAGATCCAGGTTCGAGTCCTGGCTGGGACAGTTAGGTTTTTTATTCTGTCCCCTTATACTAAAAATTAGTAAAATTGACGTGGGATTAAATACCACAAAAAAATAATATTTATAAGCTTATACTTTTTACTGAGATATTCTTTTATTGTTTTCCATATTCACTTTATGTACAAAAAACAAGACAAGGTCCGGTCCTCATTGATGGTTCTAGTAACCCCCCGTACCTTCAGGTGCTGAAATATTTTCTGTTATTCTTGAAGAGGAAATTTTAATAAAACCCTTTCAATGTGGCGCTGCCGTGTCACTCTCACTCGCTGGAGCAGAGTCACTCCTAAGTGAAGAATTGTCTTGAGGGTGAGTGATCGTCAGCTTTGAGACTTAATACGGCTCTGGGGGGGACCACATGAAAACAGTGACACAGCTAGGCGGGACAATGCTCAATGGGCTTCCATCTTACTCACAGGTAATGAATGAGCCTGAAGGCAGTCAAAATTAACCATTTATCGAAAACTTAATGAAAACATACATCTTTTAGGTCGGGGGAAAAATAAAATCTGATCTCATCACTGAATGAGGGAAGAAATATGGAAAGAAAGTTACATAACAGTAATTTTGTTCTACTAATGTATATTGTTAACTATTATTTTAGTTATTAAATTTATAACTAAATGTTTTTCCTAATAATAATAATAATGTACTATCTTTCCTTTCTATCCTTTATCCTTAATGCCACTCACAGCCATTGAACAACATTGTTAGCATTCGAAATGTATATTTAGCTACAGAATGTAACAACCCAATAAATTAATTTTAAAAAATTATATCCTATTCTATTGGTAATTATTGGTAAAGTTTTGATTCACTACTTATCGTTTATTTAGAAGACCTTGGGTAACCTGGCCTTTTAGACTTACGGGTAATGAATAAGACAATAATGGTATTAAATTAACATTCAGATAGAGATGCACATGGTTTACAACCTATTCACTTTTTAACCGAAGGAGCTTCTGGTATCTTTTCAATAAAATAAAACAATAATAGATACTTCAAGTAATTAAAATACTCATTTTCGACGAAGCTCAGTGGCCCCATTTTTTATTTGCCTACTACTGTTTTTATAACTTCTGAATAGAGTTCAATGTTAAAAGGAAAAATAATGGAGCAAAATAAAGTTTTAAGTAATTAATTTTATATAAATTTTGACCTTTTCCCGCACTAATATATAAAATATCCTACATAAATAAAAATGACTGCTTTAAATATGTTCAGAAATACATATTATTTTCATAAAAACAATTAATATCAATTTTAAGCCAATTTTGTATGATCTCTAGCTTGTTCGATTTCTAATTTAACTTTTATTTTATTTTTTTACCACGGTGTTTAATTGAAAATTTCTAGTAAGGAACATATATATTAACTGGTAAAAAAATGAGGAAAACATATTTTATCTCTATTTTCTCTATTCTGAATGAAGTGTTCCTTTCACAGGTGTGATTTTTATTTATTTATTTTTTTTAAAGTTAGGAAAAATGTTAAAATCACAACAATTAAATTTAAACTTTAGTTGAGCTGAAAAATAACTTTCATTTTCATGTATAGCAACGTTGAAATAAAACTCTTCAACTAATGATTTATCGTACTTAACACCCTTATGTTATGAAATATAGAATGTTTTACTGATAAGCAGTCCTCACACGTACTATCTTATATGTTTTCCCTAATAATCGATTTCTTATTAATTTTATTTAAGAAAATGAACATTTAAAAATGTACAAGATAATTATTTTTTTCCAAATTTTATTGATGATTTTCTAATAAGGCCTTCCTCTAATTCCATCTCCCCTCTAATCTGATTTCTGCCAAAAATGAATTAGTTTATTACTTTACAATAGAAAGCCTTAAAACTAAAGCTTTTTTTTAAACATTTTAACCCTGGAATGAAATGGGGAGTGTTTTTCTATTCTATCTTACTTCAATGAGGAGTAAATTGACAACTGGAAGAGTGGATATCAGCTCGTTCCAGCAATGCTATCCCGGTTCCATGCCTTCAAGATTGTCTTAGCCACTAAATACAGCCTTATAGAATTTGTCCTACACATAATAATAATAATAATAATAACAATAACACATGATACGTTACACAAAATTTTCTCTGTGTTCTCAATAAGGTTGGGAGAACAGAATGAATAATACCCCTTGTTTCCAATGAATTCCGTCGAAAGTAGAAATTTCTACCCCCAGAATACAATGCGCCCTTATTTGATGGAGTGATATTTACTCAAGGCATCCATTACAGCATCTATTTCCTGAGTAATATTGACTTTCAATGTAATGTATTTATCTTTCATAACTGAGGATTTTATTTGAGTTTATCTAACATATTATAACATCATAGAGTTATTTTTATTTATCTCTCAGGCACAGCATTTTATAACACAATTTGTGATATAGTTGTAAAGGTAATCATATTTTTGCATACATAAGTTATATATTAAGTCACTTTAATATATAAATTCATAAGAAAATATGAGTATAAAATTAGGGTTCTCTCAAAGCGGACGACAACTGTAATGATAAACCCATTTATCACACGGTCAATTCGGTCATTTCCCATTTTTTAATAGTTATTTTATTACAATAATGCGAAATAACGTTTTTATGGAGTTTTTAAATTTTAGCAAAGTTCCCATTGTCGGTACTAACCATGACAGAACATTTAAATATTTCAAGGAGTTGTTAAAAATTTAGTCGTTAATAAAAACGATGATTTGTTAATGAATTGTGATAGTTTTAATTTGTTTAAAACAATCACAAACTTTTTTAACTCTAACAATAAGAAAAATATTGACGAACCATTGTCCTTTTAACGAATTCATCTGATGCTTTACAAAATGAATCTTCAAAACCTAATTTGGTTTCTTTATTTTAAGAATTTATGGTACTGGATGCTGGAGTTTGTGCATGTATGTATATATATATGTATATACATATTGTAATGGACAGTCTTAGCATGTTATGTATGACTGGATAATAACTGTCATTTTTTTTTTTTTTTTCAGAAGTCGCGTAGTAGAATCAACATGAATAACTTGACATCCTTAAGGAAATTTGTTCTAAACTTTCTTATTTTTTATTTTTAGATCTATAAATATACAAATGAATAGAAATCAAATTCAATTATGAGCAAATGCATATTNTGAGCTACACTATATATATAAGTGGTGAATTTCGAAAATTAATAAAATTGAAGTGTCTTTCATGTAACAAAAGTTATAGCAGTGTCAGTTAAACAAGCTATTACCGAAGAATCTCTCGGTTCTCTGTCGAAAAGCGAGCAGTCTTCCCGAAAATTTGGAAATACTGGACATAATTTTTCCTTTTTTTTGTACGTTCCGTCTGTTTTTCTGTTCCTATTTACTACATACACCGCAGTCCCGAGTTTTTTTATTTTCTTTATATATACTTAGCTTTCAAAGCGGAACGTTTATCTTTATAAATTTTTTTTTGCGTGCATTTTGCAAGGTGCTCTCAAAATATATAATANCAAAAATTTAAATTTTAAAAATTTTATTTTAAAATTTTATTATTCACTACAGAAATTATCTTTTAAGACAATAATTTAAGATACAAGATATATCTGTATTCAAATTTGCTCAAGTGCATGTTATTAAAAAAATATAGCACAAGAAAACTATGCAAATAATTCGACAGTACTTTATTTTATAACATACTTCATAAAACATTTCAATGTATACTTTTAAATATTATCTTAAACATAAAATAGTGAAATTAGTTGGAAATGTTAAAACTTAAAATCATCAATTTGTGGACTAAAGGTATGCGATTAATATTATGAGAACAAAACCTAAGTTTTAACCTTTAAAACTTCAAGTAAAACAGAATATTAAAATTAGAGCTAATTAAAAATTTCAATAAATTTAACTCAGGGTAAAAAAAAAAAAAAAAAAAATAAAAAAAAAAAAAAAAAAAAAAAAAAAAACAAACAACACCCACAAAAAAAAAACAAAATTTAAAAAAAGAAAAAAAAATTAAATTAGCGTTTATTTCGTTTGGTGGAGAAGCTGCCCAGTGGCAGTGCTTCTAAATCACAATTTAGAATATTTAGAAATGTTTGTTTTATTCTGGCGTGGTTGGTTATTAAGATGGGTAATACTAGATAGAGTTTGGGGTAAAGGATTGGGATGCATGGAAAGGTCAGAGTGGTATTTATTAAACGGGTTGTAATGATGTCCTTTACAAAAGATATTTCAATGTCATTGTGGAGTAAGGAGTTTGCAACGTAATAGGGTTCATCAACTATGATTCTTAGGGTTTTGGATTGAAAGGACAGTATTCTTTGGATATTGGAGGGCTAAGCAGTTCCCCACAGTTCGACTTCATACGTTCAGATAGGTCTCACCAGCGTCCTATAAATGGTAAGTTTGTTAGTCAAGTTAAAGTTGACTTGCGGTTTAACAGCTTGCAAAGTTGTCCAAATCTCCTAATTAGTTCCTGTCTTTTGATTTTTGTGTGTGTGTTCCATGTTAGACGAGAGTCAAGAAGAAAGTCTAGGTACCTGACGCAGTCGGTAGTAGGGATGGGAATATCATTAAAGTAAATTCTGCCAGGCTGTTTCTTCCTTAGTATGAACGTAACATGACAGCATTTGCCTTCGTTGGTCTTAATACGCCCATGATCACTGTTCGTCCATGCAATGTCGTTGGAGATTTCTCTTTATAAATTATATAATATATTTTAAGCTCCTGAAGAGGCGACAAAAAATGTGAAACTAATCGGACAATAAATTTTTTATTTTTTACATTTTTTTTAGTTGAAATAATGTCTGAAGTGGACCATTGACAAATCAGTCCCTTCCTGATGAGGAATGACAACTAAACTACCAGGATGTTTGGGTCAGGCAAGTAAGTTGAAGGAAATTCGCCTCAGGGGTGCCCCGCTCAGGACACAACCCCTAGAGTGGGTGAGGAGGGAAGTAAAACGGAATAGCTTTGTGGGATCGGTTGTGCAGTGCCTGACCCAAAGTCCTCCCCCCCCCACACACGGCGATCACAAGTTCCACGGTCCGCCTCTCCCATACGCTCATAACTTAAATTCACGTCGTCAGGTGCGGAAACTAAATGTGCTATTATTCAGATGAGCCGCCGCTGTATTCAAATATATTCATTATTTAAATGTATTCGAGTTCTATTGGTCGGAGGTATGGCGTGTCCCTTCTTCCCGGCCATATTGGACCAGACTTCAGAGCCTTTCCAGAAACCATTGATCCATCTTCCTCCTCTAGCTCGGTTCTCGAAATAGTTCTATAAATGTATTAGTATAGGATCCTCCCTTAAGGGGGCATTAAGGGTTTGGAATGTTTTCTAAGAAATCTTCAGAAACTGAAAATTTAAAAATAAATAATACATAAAACAAAATTTGCGCGAAATTAAGTCCTTTAATTCTTTCAAATTACCAGCTTTGAATTTTTGAATTTTTAAATTTTATTAAAAATATTTTATAATCATTACATACTAGTATATGAGGCTTTTAGTTAAGTAAATTATTTTTTGGAAAATTTAATGCCTAAATATAAANACTTTTAAAAAAATTTAAAATAAACTCGGTATTTAAACCTCTTTTGGGAAAACGTTAAATGCGTTCGTTAACAGCCGTGTTTTATTCATTTAACCGCCTTTCCAACGACTTAGTGCCCAAGGAAGGAATGTCTGTAGTAAAACGAGATCTAAACATCCCAGATTCGGCATGCTTTTATTTATCGTAGCCCAGGATGGTATTTGTTCTCCCGGCCTACATTAACGCTCTCTATTGCGAGCTGTGAGGAGAGGCGATTAAAGGAAAAAGACCAATTGAATATCTATATCACTACTATTGGTAAAACGAATAGAGATAAAACAATATATAGAGAATTTATAGAGAATGCTATTAACGATTTTAGATAGAATATTAAAATCCCACTATAAAATAAAATATGTATATAATTAGTAAAGGACAAAAAAAGAAAAAAAAAAAAAAATCAGAATCGCTTGATAATGCTTCATTCATATGATATTAGCCTGGAGAAAATAGTCTGGATTTCAACTAGGACCAGAAAAATAAAATACACAAAAACTGTTTGTGATGTCTGGAGAGAGGGAAGGTCTATTCTCTTAAGAACTGCTTGAACCCTATTAATAGAGCTCTATTGAACCGAAACTCCCACTTATAATAGAAATTACATTTTTCTAAATTTTATTTATTTGGATCAACTTTGACCAAACCCCAAAAAGTACTTTATTAACAAATTTGGTAACCATTATAAAAAAATAACAGGACTTGCCGAACCCTTGAGGTTACATTGTTTAAATATATGATTCCTTATGAATAACCATTTATATAAAAAAATGTAAAATATGAGGATTAGAAAATTATCTTTATTATTTTTATCTATTTATTTTTAATTTTTTGAATATTGAGTTAGCCTACCTTTTAACCACTTAGAGTCATGGAGGAAGGGACTTCATACAGGTTGTCACCCCATTCTAAACACCCATGGCTCAGGAAAAGCTTTTGTTTCAAATAAATATTTGCCCTAGGCGGGATGCGAACCCGCAGCGTCAGGGATACGAAAACTGAGCTACACTGGCGCTCCTATATTTTTTCTTTAATCTCTCTGACAATAACAGACGACCGACTTCAGCCATTTATGAGCTTTAAACGGAATTAAAACTATTTATTTTGTTGCGGTTCGCAAAAACATAAGCTATTGTACCAAATTTGGTTTCTTTATTTTATAAAATAGGAATCCCTAACGTGTCTTATTTTATTATATATTACTAAATACTATAATACTATATTTTTAGCATCTTCTATTTCGGTTCAGAGAACCATTTAGGATATTTTTTTTAAATTTTCTTAATGGGACTAATGTGAATAACTTGATTTATTTTTGGTGAATTACTAACGAAGAAAATCGTGCTTGGATTCGTTACCTGATTCCGTATCAACGATTCCAGTGTACTTGGCGTGTTTGAGCGACTTCTGCACTTCGACTGCTTCTTGGAAGATCATCTTGAGGCTATCCATATAGCTGTAGTATCCGTGTTCGAAGCCCCAGAGGGAGGACTTGAAGCCTGTCTGCACATCTATCAGACATACGCTCACACCGTGTTTCTCGGCCTCCTGGAAGCGAAATCAATCACTAATGATTATACATGCAAAAGTAGGGGAAGCGCTCTACTCTTCCAGATGATTTTTAAATATCCTACAAATTTAGATCCTTTTATAAGTTACAAATTTTTTATGTCAATTATTTGAAACCTAATTTTTAAGGAGGTTCTCGGTCTTGCTTAACACTTGAAGTTACTTTCATAATTTACCATTTTCAGAAAAAAATAAATGTTATTAAATAAAATTGTATACTTATTATGCTTTTACTTTATTTTTTCATAAAATTAACTATACAAAGAAAAATGTAATATTTCTAAATTTTTCCCTTAATTTTATATTTTGATATTTATTTTTTAATTAAATTTAAATCTTTCCCTTAATTTAAATATGATTTTATATTTTTTGCTATGCTAATAATGAGAAAAATATTATTATAAATGTTGAGCTTCCTTTTAAAACCATCTCTCCTTAGAGATAACTGATTTCAGCCCTTAAAAACTTATGAAAAATTCTAAAAAGTAACTTTGTAACCACTGAAGAGAAAAATGGGGTTGGGAAAAAAATTATTTATTTATTTACCCTTATCCGTCTAGTAGTGACGTGAAATCTCAAGGAATATTTACAGCCATCTTGAAGAATGGTAGGGGTACGAACCAGGAGCTTCGTTTTAATTCGTTTCAGATGCCTCATTGCCCCATGACCCTGCAATACTGGGCCAACCAAGTCAATCGAATGTAAGAACAAGACAATGAAATCTCCAAAATGTTGTTGATGAACCTCGTCTACCTCACAAGAAGTCGAGGAAGGCCCAGGTTGAGACGTATGGACTGAGTGGCACCTGATTCGAGGCAGTCATACAATATAAGGTATTTAAGCTGAAGATGTTTGTGGTGCCTATATGCGTTACTTTTGAATTTTTCAAAAAATTTAAGTTTTCATTTTCTCTTACAAATCTAATCAATGATTTACTGTTTTCGTCAATGTCAACTGTTGTAGTCCTTTCATCAATCTGCAAGCAAACAATAATGACACAAGGATTACGTGGGACTTCCCCAGAGTGATAAGAGGCAGCTTATCGAGATTTTACATTTCTTCTGGAATTCAGCTCCTAAAATTGAAAAATTATTTGTTATCAGAACTACCTGGGGATAAACATCAACTGCCTAATTTCCCTCTGAGAATTGCAGTGTGAACTCCATTTATAGTAAATAATCTAAAAGGTAATTTTCACTACCAATGAATATAGAACTATCATACATACTGCCTAAAGTAGAATACAGACAGTGACAGTGAACACATGTATTCGGCCAAGAAGATGGACAATGTCCGAAAGCGCTCGCCAACGGAGGATGGTTTGTAGAAACCAATGAAGACGGACAATAGAAGGTATGATAGTTCCATTTATAGTGGTAATTTCAGAGTCACTGGCGTCGCGCGTTAAGTCCAAATGTGCCAGGGCTGCGGAAGGGTTTGTCATCGGCGTTAAGTCCGCCCAATGACTGACTTACTCCGAATCCGCGTAAGGTTAGCCTGGCCAAGCGAGCCGCCGATAATGAACTCAAGGGCTTTCCTGAACACACCCATCGAATTACCAACGTGCATCGCAACACAAGTGGTTTGTGCGCTCAGCCCCCTGCACGTTACCGGGAACACTTCTGGGACTCCGTTGAATCACTCCCCCGGGATCTCGTTGAACAAGTCCTTATGACGATTGCACATTGCCCCTTCAGCGCTCCGAATTCCACTTAGTAGTCCCACATTAATAAATTTAGTTTAGAGTATGCCTGCTCTCCTGGTGGATTCCTGCAGATGTGCTAGGTTATTACATGTAGTACCCTCGTGGTTTAAGTTTTGTGGCAGAAATATAAAATTAATTTTTATTAGTTTAAAGTTGTTTAAATTTAAGTTAAATGCTTATTTTTTAATGAATAAAATATTATTAAAAGGAAAGTTTTTTTGAACGTAGATATTATTCTTAGATGATTTTAATTGGGGTTCGGTCAAGGTAGATCCAAATAACACAAATTTAAAAAATGTACTTTTTAATAAAGGATTATCTGGCGACGTTTCGGCTTACATTGTAAGCCATCTTCAGGGCTATCTATCATGAAGATGAGAGAGGACGTCCTGTCCCTAAGTTCACATTTCCATGACTGAAATGTGAACTTTGGGACATGACTCCATCAGTCATGGAAATGTGAACTTAGGGACAGTACGTCCTCTCTCGTCTTCATGATAGCCCTGAAGATGGCTTACAATGTAAGCTGAAATGTCGGCAGATAATCCTTTATTAAAAAATACTTTTTTTAAATTTGTGTTTTTTGGATCTACCTTGACCGAACCCCAACTAAAATCATCTAAGAATAAAATATTATAACTTTTTATAGAAGGAAATTTATATGAATATTATTGACACATTATTGATCCGCATTATAATTACTTTTAACTATTTCAGTAACTCGCAGACGAGTGGGTATGTTCTTCTAATCACAAAATCAGATATCAGTTAGTAATTGCACTCGGTGGAGGTCAGTTCATTACTCTGAGCTCCATATATAAATTGACGAAAGTATTTGAGTATTTCACATAAGGAATTTATCTTGTGAGTGGCACAAGATTAAAGTTTTAGAAAATGAAATAGTGTAGTGATCAAGATATATTTCTTTATATACTGCTTTCTAATCCATTTCATGTTATATCAGTTTGATGATTTGTTCATGAATTGTGATAGTTTTAATTTGTTTAAAACAATCACAAACTTTTTTAACTCTAACAATAAGAAAAATATTGACGAACCATTGTCCTTTTAACCAGGTAATAATCTCGATTCCTATTCCTCCTATTTCGCTAACGAAGACAATTTCCTTCATTGAATTGAAGATTCGAACCTGGATATCCTGCTATCCGGGCTGGTGCATTTACCAATTATGCTACCGGGACAAATCAAATAAGTTATTAAATTCCCCCCACTAGTATCGAGAGTCTAACCTCCGAGGCCGACGAATATATCGTCTTATGCTTGTGATATATTCGTCGGCTTCGGAGGTTATACTCTCGACACTAGTGCGGGGAATTTAATAACTTATTTGATTTGTCCCGGTAGCATAATTGGTAAATGCACCAGCCCGGATAGCAGGAGATCCAGGTTCGAGTNTATTTAAAAAACTTATTAATAATTTTTAAAATTGAATAAGTCCTTGAGCTATGCTGAGACTTAAGTGAAGAAGAATGCAAGCAATCTTCTAATATATTTTTTTGCAAATAACGATTGTTCGTTACAGTTATTAGTGTAATCGGTACACTAATTAATTAGTGTATTAATTAATTGCATTAACTAGACAATTACTTATGTTACTGAATTTTAAAGCTCACGAGGAATAATATTAGCCTCATCAATTCACTATATAAATAAAATTTTGTACTTGAAATTATAAAATAATAAAAAATATGTTTTCTTATTAATGATGGATCGTATCTTTCCATGACGATGGATGATCGATCATGTTCATAATCGATCTGGGTGGTTATGTTTCACAATATAAACAAACACACAGTTGCAAAGACATGCCCACTCAACTCAACAAATTGAAACTTCTTATTATTATTAAAGTTGAAATTTCATTTTCGTTCCCCGCGAAGTAGAGCCAACTTTCAAAATTAAAAAGTGTGTACTCAAAAATAAAGAATGGTTGTTTTCATGTAGGATATTCTTCCACTATCAACCCTTGCATTTTAATAAAGTAATTCATTCATTTATCTTATGATGTTTTGCACTAAAAATATAGTTTATCAAATAGGTAAAATTAATAAATTTAGCATATAAATAGTTAGAACAATGTTACCATTTAACTCGAAATAAAATATCCCTTCCGAATTTTACTTAACTTTTATCACGGTCACATATACTTAGTTTTTTCTATATTTATAATTATTACCCCCATTCCTATTGTAGGCTTCTCTAAAACCTGGAAAGCGCCATTTACAGGTGATAATATACTTCCTGTAAGATCTATATGATCTGTGGACCTGATATTTTATATTGTCCGATTAAAGAGGTTGCCTTATTGTATTCCTGTTTTCCTAATTGCATTCTCTCTAGAAACATTAAACACAAGGTACACCAGAGTGCAACCTTGTCTCACCCCTGTTCCACCTAATTTGGGTGGACGTCTACTTCCACCATTATATGTTCCAGCTCTATTCATAAAATCATAGTAATTTCCTCGTATTTTTCAGAAAAAAATGAGTAATTATTTGATCTTTCCTTTTGTCTAATATTCATTATTATATGTACAATGAACAATCTTAAAATTGAGTGTAAATATAATACTATAAGATAACCTGTTTTGAAAAGAGATAGGGAAATTGCAAATAACATATTTAAATGGTCACAATTAAGAATCTCTAACCTCAATTATGCCGACGGCAACAGAGCTGGTTCCTACGACTACCAAGTCAAAGTAGTCAGACGGCGGGAGTTCCTCCATCTGACCAAGGATCTCCACCGTCTTCGGCTCATCCTCTTGGTCATGTGACCAGTGGTGAATGAGTCCATCTCTATCAATATCATCACCCGTCAGGTACAACCTTAGTTCCTCCTTCTTTTCCTTATCTGCAATATAACATCAAGAAAGGTTATCAAAAAACCAGAAATTAGTAAGTATTTACTTGAAATAAATTAGTCTGGTGAAGCAGGAGCTTCGTTAACTTTGTTTTTATCTACCATATTAATTGATTAAACTCTCGTTTGTATTTAATTTTGCAGTGTGATTATACAAAAAAAAAATCAATAAGTTTGAGTTGGCGGAGAGAATTGCGGATGTGACATTTGGAGGACAGGGCCTGTGCAAATGGAATCAGATGGCATGGCAATTGACTGTGGAAAAGGGAGAAGTGGTTGGGAATGATGGTCTGGACTGAAGAGTTATTGAAGTTAAGGTGAAAGGAAGAGTTAGGCACATAATAGGGAGCCTTATCAAATCTGATGAATTTGCTCTTAAAGATCTGGGTACTAAGGATACGGCAATGCTTGGTGGAAGTACAGTTTTTTAAACCGTATATCCAGATTGGTCGTAGTAATGTCTTGTATAGCGTTAGTTTGTTATCTATTGTAAGTTTTGAATTCCTATTCCGTATAAGATTCATTTTCCTTGGTAATGTACTTGTTTTGTTTTTTTAAAATTAGTATTCTTGCCCTTCTTAAAATTATGGTAAGGAAATACTATTGAAATTTACATTGGCAAAAAAAAATTTGTTTTAAACAATTGAAAATTAACGTGAAGGCATTTAGATACATTGGTTTATATTATTCAGTTACCGTACGATTTTTGGGTGTTTTCAAAATGCTCTTGTAGTTCTTAAGAGATTTTAATATTGGAGTGGGAAGGAAGTATAGCCTTGTCTTCTGCAAATACATGTAGGAGATTTATTGGATGGGAAAGAATGTCCCCAGTGTATAAGATGAAGAGAATAAGACGAAACACATTGCCTTGGGGAACTTATTGTCTTCTTGAGTCAGTTTCATTTCGTTTGGATGCAGTTAGTATTCCAAAGGAGGAATTCGGAGAGAGTGGACTCATGTCATAGTGAAAGACGTCATATTTGTGACTGCTGTTGTCAAGAGGTTTGTACGAGGAGTGGAGAGGGTACGGAATTCGGAGAAGGATGAAGCATGGCTTGAAGGTCAAGGGAGATCTTAAATTAAATTTCCTCATTAACTCTTAATTATATCCATATTTAATGAAACTAATACGCAGCTTTAATAGAATAAGCTCTTTTGTGACTGAATTTTAATTTAAAGGGATGAAACTTGCCCTTAGCGGGTTTAGGATCCACTGGAGTTTTAAGTGTTGCCACATAGTTCCCTTCGGCTATACTCTCACCCAACAATAACGTTATTTCAAAAGATTTACTTTAAAAATCATTTACCCATCCTAATAACCCACCACGCCGCCTGAATAGGAAATGGCCGCGTGACCTCATCATTGCCAACACTTCCCAATAAGAATTGAAAAAACAATTGTAAATATTGTAAATAGTGCTTTAGGAGTACTGCCATTGGGCAGCTTCTCCACCAAGCGAAATACATGCTAGATTAATTTTTTTTTACTTATTATTTATTTATTTTTATTTATTTTTTTTTCTTTTTTATTATTANAATAATTATTATTATTATTATTATTATTTTATTACTATATGGTGTATGTTGTACATTATTATTATTATTTATTGTAAACTATGAGAGGACATTGCAAGATGCACGCTGTGCAGTATGTAATTTCTAAAATAAATAAATTAAAAAAAAAAAAATCATTTAAATAACTTCAAAGAGATTTAACAACGTATTCGCGGTCCATGAATTGCCAAGGTTTCTGTGCAGACCTAATTTTTTTTTTCAGATTTAAAAAGCTGTCTATAATTAGGAGAGTTATTCTAGTTTGAAGCTAACTCTTTGAAGTTGATTCACTAATAACACAACTTACGACTTTTCAAACTAAAGGGGTCAGAATTTATTAACCTGCATGTCAGCACTACCTATTAGCAGCAATAGGAATTACTGACAACGCTTTATCATTGTATGTGTGAGTATTTAGATACTTTGTAGTCTTAAATAACCTCACTAAGCCTTTTACAATAAATAGAAGTGTATATTACATAAATAGTACTTCTATATCGTACTCCAGAAATAACTTATACAAAATAAACGTTTTTTTTTATTATAAATTCTATGTGTCAATTGAAGTAAAAAATATTGTTAGCAATAGAAGACAAAGTTTTAAAAGAAGGCGCGAATTTTGAGTGCATTTCTTTATTATTTTGGAGAATAAGGAATTCACAGAGGACGTGGCCTACTAAGCCATCAGCAAAGTAAGATTGGAGATGAGTCATCTCTTCATACGTTGGGAAGTAAAAAGTCGTATTGAAGTTAAGATTTAGGGGATCACCCTAGTTTGATCGGAAAGTGCTCCACCATCTTAGTAAAATTCTTAAGTATTATACTTATTTCACATTAATCGTACCTTTTTAATCGAACATGATCTTTAATACAAGCCGTTTTACCCAACTTGGTAAACCCCTCCCCCTAAAAAAATTATGTACAAAAATCAACCTAAACCAAAATTTATTTTTATTCTATATATAACAGAGTGCTAAAAGTGTTATCCTACAAATATATATATACACATGCACACAACAATTTTAAAAGAACAAATTTTTATTTTGAATCGTACAGGGAGCAAGAAAAAAACTACCTCCCCGGCTGAGGTACAAAGTTTTTTTTTCTACCTCCCTGTATTAGTCAAATTAATAATAAAATGTGGGATTACTTTACCACAAATATCATCATGATTTGAACAAATTTTTACTTCTCTAAAATTGGATTGGTAAGAAATTCAAAGAAATGTTTCAAAAATCATAGCACGGGACACAATCGTGAATAGCTTGATTTCCTTCGGGAAATACTGAAAAATCATAGCTTGAAAAAGTTTAAAATATTTAAAGTGCAATTCTTTTAACGGCTAAATATTGGTGTGGAATTCAGTATTTACAAGCATGCATTAGTTGCAATTTTAAGAGTCATTAGTTATATATAATTTCAGTAAATTAAAAATAATAGCTCACCAATATCTTCTAAATTTAATTGACAAAAAATTACATTTCTTTCTCTTATTAAATCCAGAATCTATAAAGGAGAGAAAAAAAAATATTAATAAAAATTTATCTCAGTTTTCAAAAGCATATTTAGTGTAGAACTTCTGCTATCAAAACACACACAAAACATTTGGTATATTTGCTTGTATTCCATATTTTTACAGCCATGTCCACGCATTATAATATACTGCGCCATCGAGATCACACGACGTAAAATCTTGCGCATATAGAAACATGTAAGCCCTTTTGGACATTTCCAGGCAGCTGTAATTTTACGTTACGTTATCGGTTAGTGTTGATTTTTATTTACATAAATAAAATTAGTAAGTAATTAGTTTCACATTGGATACCTACCCTTGGTCCATTTTGTGTTACTACGACACCTTAAAACCAACCAAAATTTTCTATATATATATATATATATATATATATAAATGAGTTGTAATTAACAAAGTATTATTACATATTATATAATATAATCGATTGTAATTATCTACGTTAAGTTCACAATTATTACAAATTCCTTAGATTTAGAGGGTTTTTAAATATATATATTTAGGGGGTAGGAGCCCCCTTTTGGGCTGCCTGGAAAAAAATATTGCTGGAAGGAAGTGCATCACTTTACTGGGAATAAAAACAGAGAGAATGAAAGATGCATTCAAAAAGATAGACGACGATACATTTTTTGGTTTATATCGTACGCCATATATTTTTGTCACAACCAGGCCTAAGTTTAGGATTCGTAGTTATATTATTTATAATCTATTTCAATATATTATATTCACATTCACTTTACAGCGAGGAGTTCTTTGTTCTTCTAAGAAAGTTAAAAGAAATGTTGGTCTTAAATTTTAGTTAGTATACGATTCATTTTGAACCAGTTTTGTAGACGTGCATGGATTTTTTTTTACCGAAAATGACCAGTCTCCAGCTTTTCAGGGATTCCGATTGTACAATTTTAAATTTCAGATACACGTGAAAAGGTTATAGCATAGGTGTTTTTTTTTTTAAATTTTTTTAGAAGTTATTACTCATTCGAATGTATATTCAAAAATTAAATTTCATTGTAGTTTTGAGGGGGTTAGTCAATATCTAAATATTTTTTTAAAAATTAGTGCAATTGAAACAGTATTCAGCATTGTTTTTATATTAATTTTCTGATAGTTTACTACAGCTGTGAATTCCCGGATAGACAAGTACCATATTCCAAGATCGTTGGTTTGAACTTGTGAAAAAGTATTATTATTTATTAACCCAACGCATGACTTCAGTATAGACAGATACCACGCAACTGTTTAGCACACACACACAAATATATATATATATGTATAAGTGATAATGTTTATAGTTTAAATAGTANATATATATATATTTACAAATATATGTACGGGGAATATTACTTTGTACACGACTTAGTATGTTATGAGATAGTAACCTGCAGGCAAATTATGCATGTATTGTCCGGAATTATGACGACGTCAAAGAGGGTTTTCAGATTTTTGACGATTTCTGAAATGGTCATATTGCACGTGCAGTTAAACATAGAAGGACACTTGCCGCAACCTATATCCGCCTTCCACCAAACAGACTCGACAAGAAGCTTTATGTCCTTCGTCCTGCTTATCCTAGATAGCGGTTTTTCCTTATCCTTTGGCATAGAATCCTCCAGCAGCTGGCTCCCGCACAAGAACATTTTGATGTTCCCATATACAACGTAGGAACCTTCCAAGTCAGTGTCTTCGTCAGCCTCTTCCTCACTGGAGGACTCAATTTTGTCTACGAGTATAATTTCATTTTCTTCGTGTGCATAATCAGTTTCTTCAGTTTCCGGCTGTATTGTCTCCTCTTGACCTTCGGATTCCTCATCCTCGACCTCTTGATCTTCGCCTATGAGTTCGGCTTCGCTAGCCAATGCTTCCACGTCTTCCGCTGCGACAGGCGTGGCAGCCACAACCTGTTCTTCCGTACCTCCCAGAGCTAACAGTCTGGCTGTCAGCTCATCTGGATCAACCCCCAGACTCTGCCTCTGAGGCTCGTCTTCATTTTCCGTGTCATCCATAGTCTTGTGGGTGTAGTGTACCTCTTGTATAATGTGACTGCCAGATTGCTTTCCTAATTTAATGAAAAATGTCGTACAGAAGACATATGATTGATCTCTAAGAGTATTTCATTCTACTTGTTATTATAAATCTCGAGTTTAACTACATTCTAGAAAACCAAGCTATTCAGGTGGATACAATGACGCGACTTTACTAAAAGTTTAAGAGATTTTCACCGATCCTGCATTTGAGAACTAAAAATATAAGCAAAATATTATTTATGTATATGAGTAATTACCAGAACAGGTCATCCGTACCGCGACTGTCATCCGCTTTGTGGCATCAAAATGACGTCACAGGAAAGGTCATCTAACACCCTTTTTCATCAATAGTTTTTTTATACATACTAGAAGATCAATAACATACCCACACCTGATTCTTTTACACTAAATAAAATGTTAAGTAATTGTTTAACCGGTTATATAAACTAAAATCTTTACGAAATAAAATGCTTTGTAATGTTGGAGGGGGGGGGGGGC
>KZ808144.1:46000-62630 GCA_000696205.2 Oncopeltus fasciatus | reverse complement strand
TATATTCTCTTATATTTATTATTATATAAGGTGCATTGGAGGAAATAATTCATGCAAAATAATATTTGCTGCTACAAAATACTTGTGAATATAGCTCTGACAGATCAGAAGCCTCTAAATCAATAAATATGCGGTAAAATCGTAAACAATTTCAGCTCCAATGGTGCACTATATTATAATGACTAGATATAACTGTATTGTAGGAATATATACTTATATATGATATCCAAAAATACCTATAGCTATACAGTTTATTTTCAGAAATAACTCCAGTCTATAAATATAATAACGACACCTCCAAAACCATTAAATACTCTTTTTATTAGATAAATATGAGTATTCTGCTTATTACAACAAACAATTTTTTTGAGCAGGTCAATAGGCTACAGTATGTCATTTATTGACAAATATCAAAACTGGTATTAATTTATTTATATATTCATATCCATGTAAATATATATATATATCATTTATAAAAATTAGTTGAATAGTATCTTTATGAATATTTATGTAACGTTACAATCTAATGCTATCGTTGTTCGGATAAAGACGAAAATACATATTAGTATGTTCAATTAGTGTGAAATTGTATGTGTTTCCGTCTATAGGTTTTTTTTAAATATCTTACACATAATTATTTTATATAAGTACTTTCAAAATGAGAAGTATATAATATATCACTGTCCACATTGGTGTGCGAGTCGTCCATATAAGCGGTTTATAAGTCATACAATCTAAAACCCCCCACCCCACTATAGTCTATTGTTGTTGGTTGGTTCTCTTAGCGAACTGAATCACCGAGAAATCCCTCTGCTACTGAACCTGAAGAGTTGAGCGTACATTCTCGAAGACGACAGTGACATCCACGCCGTCCGCCTCCTCTTTTACGCAGGCCGACTCCAGGTGCTTGTTGAGGTACGACTTGAGGGCGAAGGTCTTGTGGCACCTCGAGCACTGGTAGTTCTTGTCGGCGGAGTGCGTCTGCATGTGAGCGCGGAGGTTGGAGCGGTCGGCGAACGCCTTCCCACAGTGCGCGCAGCCGTAGGGCTTCTCGCCAGTGTGGGAGCGGAGGTGGCCTTGGAGGAGCCACGGCCTCGAGAAGAGCTTACCGCAGACCCCGCAAGCGTGCGAAAGCTTGTGGGTGAGGAGGTGCATCGCCAGAGCCGGCATGGAGACGTAGGCCTTCCCGCAGGTGACGCACTTCTTCGCCGACTGGGAGTCCAAGCTGCGGTGGGTCTGCTTGTGCCTGGACAGGTTGGACGAGGTTGCGTACTTCTTCCCGCACTCCGAGCACACGTATCTCCCACCCTTGTCTTGCGGGTTGCTCTCCTCCGACTCGTTGGCCACACCGTCATCGGACGAGATCGGGCTGAGAGGTGCAGCTTTCCCACCGCCTGTGGACTTCCTCTCTTTGCGATTCCTTGAGCGGCCGTCCGTGACGAGGAGTGCGTCGTAAGTGTAGACCACCGGCTGCGGCGTCTGGCTCGCCTGGTTCGGGTTGTTGTTCTCGGCATCCGAGCTGTACTCCGAGTTGGGAGGGGTCAGCGGTGGCTGTGTCGGGGGCGGCTGGACTTCCTCGCAACAGTGGTAGACCGGCTGGACTCCGGGGTACAGGGGCTCTGCTTGCACGGAAGTGACGCCTGGAGCGGGTAGCGGGGGCAAGGAACGACTCAACTCCAACAAGTCATGGGCTGCTTCCGTCTCCTCTGCGGAACGCAGCCTGAAGATGGGGATACCCCCGTCCAGACAGCTCACCTCCTCCCGCATGTAGTCTTCTCCAAGGTACCCTAAGGAAAAGAAAATCAGCTGTTAGTCTCTAGAGTAAAACTCCTACTCATATTAAATTTCATCTCAAATAAAATCAAATCAAGATTCATTTATATCAAATAAAATTTTATAATTTCTACATAAATTATGCAAGTATTTTCCGGAATTATTTTATATTTTTACTGATATAAAAAATATATATTTTCAGGCATATAGACAGTCTAAGAAAAAAGTAAGTAATATGTTTAAGGTCTCTCGCTTACTTACGAAAATTACAATTAAATGAATATAAATGTACATAAAAATACAAAGATAATGGACAATAATCCTTCAAGGAAATAGAAAATAAGAAAATATATATAGACATGGCTGTTTAAAATGAACATAAAATTTTTTTTTAAAGGCTTGGCAGCGTGGTCATTAACGCCAGACAATATTTTTGGCTTGAATTTGGTTCATTTTTAATTATTATTTTTAAGTTTTATTCTATTTTCTCTAGGCTATATTTTATTTTAGTCATTAGGAGCATGTTACTACTGAAGCGTGATTTTAAATGTACCGGCGCCCACACGGGCTACCTTACCAAATAAAATTTTATGTTTATCTATTTTAAATACTGTGCACACACACATACAATTTATAAATTGTAAATATATATGGTTGTGAGTTTCTGTGGGAGCTCTTGGCGTATTTTTTAGCTTGCGCGACTCGCATACCTACTGTATAGAGACCACTCACACGCTGGAAATAATAGCTACTTCATACCTTCAAATATCAGTGTGACCTGAAGCAAGACTTTTTTTTTCCATTTAAAATATTGATATGACGAAACTTTTTTATTCTTTTTTTTACCCACCATTTCTTAAGGGCTAAATCTGGGGAACATATAACTCAAAAGCGATTGGTTGAATATCATGAAGTAAACTACCTCTTATTAAGCTATTACTTATTAACATGTATAATCATATCATGTGAGAATGGTCGGGGTTTCGGCCAGGAAGAAAAAATATACACCAAAATTTGGAGTAATATTTTTATTTATGCCAACGTTTCGGCTTACCTAGTAAGCCATCATCAGGGCAATGGTGTTGAGTGGAGAAATCTCCCCAGGGTGGTTGTTCACATTGTAAACTGCAGAAAACAACTTTTCTGCAGTTTACAATGTGAACAACCACCCTGGGGAGATTTCTCCACTCAACACCATTGCCCTGATGATGGCTTACTAGGTAAGCCGAAACGTTGGCATAAATAAAAATATTACTCCAAATTTTGGTGTATATTTTTTCTTCCTGGCCGAAACCCCGACCATTCTCACATGATATTCGAGACGGCCAATTAACCATCAACCATGTATAATCATACATGTAATATATAGTATAACATAGTATACACTACATATACATACATTATTATCATAGTATATCAAAATAATGTATAATCGTGAATGACTTTATTTCCTTATTGGAAATTTGTTGAAGGGAACATATGAATAAATACGAAAAGAGGTTGATAAATGCACAGCATAATGCAGCAAGACTTTCGAATATCCTTAAAAAATAATGGTTATTCAATTAATATCACAATAAAAAAAACACATTATTCAAAGTTATGCCGCTACATTAGGCTTATCACACACATCCTTTGTTAACGAAAATCATATATAGTGTGAGCACTATTTTACATTATACATATTATTGTGAACAATGCCTCTCATGGCATATAAACGGTCGGGATTAATGACCAACTCTCTGCTTTCCTGGGTATTATTCCTCGATCCACAAACTACAGACCCCGGGCAAAACATTAACTCTCTCTAAATTTCCCATGAAAGTATCTTGAACTTTTTTCACAAATTTGACATTTATCCATGGAAATCCTCTAAGAATACGGTTACGTGTTTCGTACCTTATCTTGAGTTCTATAAGTAACTTGGCTATGATCTTTTTAAACAGTGAAATAAAGGAAAATATTGAGGAACCATTATCGTCGACAGAATAAAATCATTGAAGACATTTGCACTAAGAAGCCTGAAAGCCCCAGATTATGTCCTGTGTTGATCATACCCTTGAGAGGATGGCAGAAAGTACAATGTAACCAGAAGACAACAGTTCTGGAGATAAGCAGGGAAAGGAGTGAAAATAAACTTCAAGTTAAGATGAGAAATATTGGAGCACTTCGACAAACTCTATTCACAAGCAAGAAAGAAGACGAGGCATGAGATAAGAAAGAATATCATTCGGCGACTACCGGAGGAAAAGAAAAGGAAAAAAAAAGTTTCGTCAAATCGATACTGTAAATGGAAAAAGTCTCGCTTCAGGTCACACTGATATTTGAAGGTAGGAAAAAGCCATTACTTCCAGCAACTGAGTGGTCTTGTCGCAGGAGCATCAAAGTCTGGAGTTTACTGGCCCTTACGAGACGAGAGTGACAAAGAGGGCCGACACTCCGGACAAAGAGGAAAGTACGCTTCAAAGCAAAGGGATAGCATCTCGAGGGGAAAAAAAACAGCTCATAAAATAACTGCCCTTTACGGCCAAAGCTCAGATAGTCTTCAAGACAAGAAGAATTAGAGAGAGTCATTATAATGAAGTAAGACCTTATCTCTACCCGCTTCAAGCTCTTCCACTCCAATTTCATCCTGATCTACATGCCCAATCCCTGTCGTCGGACTTCAATCCTTACAATCCTCCCCGGCGACTAAAACGCAGATGGCCTCGCGAACTCCTGGGACTTATTGTCTTACGAGTGGGATCGATGGGCCCCTTCTTCCTGAACAGTAATAACCATTTATTTATTTATTATTAATTTTATTATATTTATTTTTATTTTTTTAAATTTATATTTAATCATATCATCAAGATTAAGATTGTTGATGAACAGTAAGATGTGTACATAACATTTGGATGTTAAGGAACAGAATGTAATAAATAAAGATTTATTTAAAACAAAAATAATGAAGGAGTCACTAAAGAAAAATTACTTACGCTAAAAAGAAGAAAACGAATATTTAGATTATATTTTTTAGAGGAAAGCTTCCATTTATTATTATTATTTTGGTAGGTTGTTTCAACTCTACGTTACTTATATTGCAAAATATCTTAGAAATGTTGATTTTCTCACATCCAAGCAAAGTTTTTAATAAATTAAAATATCTTACTACCTCAGTTGGGACTCGAACCCGGATCTCCTGCTTTCCGGGCGGTTATGCAAACCATTGCACCACCGAGGCTAGACAGATAATTTCTCCTACTTCCCGCACTTTATTCCTAGTCTAAACACGTTAGTAAGACAAATATATCGTCGTATACTCGAAGGAGCTAACATTGTCGGCTATTTGTTAGACTTTTTTTCTTTTTGGGGGGGGTTTTTTTCTTGTTTTAAATAATGATTTTAGTTGGGGTATTTTAGTTTTATTCTATTCCCTTGCATTTCTTGTATAAAATTTATTTGGGATTAAATACCATAACTAAAATCAGTATTTAAAATAAATGCTAGCTCCTTCGAGCATAAAACGATATATTTGTCTTACTCGGGGGTTTAGACTCGGAGTAAAGTGCGAGGAGTAGAAGAAATTATCTGGCTACCCTCGGTGGTGCAATGGTTAGCATAACAACCCGGAAGAAGAAGACCCGGGTTCGAGTCCCGGCTGAGCTAAGATTTATTTATTCTATTCCCTTGTATTTCTTGTATATGATAAATTAGTTTTTCTATATTTCAGCTATACTACATAAATTTCACTTAAACCTGCTAAATACACTTTAAATATAGGTATATTCCTACCTCGTCATTAATTTTAAATTAAAATTGAAAATGAACGTCATCCATGCCATGTTTATTACATAAGAAGGTTAGCCTCTAGAAAACCTTAACTAACTAAATTTCTTTTTAATCATGGCTGAAATTTTTAAATTCTGTTCTACTTATGATATTCTATCTCCAACGACATCTGATGGACATATAGCGATGGTGCCAGCTCTGGCGCATTAAGGTCAACACGAAGGCAAATGATGTCATGTCACGTTCACACTAAGGAAGAAACAACCTGGCAGAATTTACATTAATGACATCCCTATCCCAAGTTCCGATTACGTCAGGTACCTAGGCTTTCATCTAAGATTTTACACACATAGAAAAATCAAAAGACAGGAACAAAATAGGAGACTTGGAAAACTTTACAAGCTACTAAGCCGCAAGTCAACTTAAACTGTGACTAACAAACTTACTCTGTATAAGACGCTACTGAGACCTATCTGGACGTATGACTTATATTGTAAATATTATTATTATTACTAATAACTAGCACATTAAACGTTGGACAAAATGTGTAGAATGTAATCAGTAATAAAGATTTATTTAAAAAAAAATACACGTAGTTGAAGTACATGAAGTATGGCATATAGTTTGGAAATAATATCAGTATGTATGTATCAGTGTGTATGTAATATGANAATAATAATTATAATTATTTCTATTCTTATATTAATATCCTCCTTTTCTAATAATTTATTTTATAATTGTATTTTTTTAAGATGAGGGACAGGCTTTGCACTCTAAGTTACTTTTTAAACATTTTCTGTATTATTTGTTTTAATAATTTGGTTTTTTAATATTTTTACGGAACACCTATGGTAACTTTGAAATTACTTTTACACAAATTTTCTTTTCGTCTTGTAAAATAATATAAATAAACTGCTATCAATTATGTCCACATTTAATGAACCATGAGAAATCTGTTTAATTTATACAGCTCCAACTTTTTTTTACTTTTTTACTTTTTTACATGACAAAGTATAAGGAAGATATTTTTTTACATGACATATTTTTAGGTTTTCCTAAGTAAGGAAATTATGAGATTTATTTATAGCCTTCTTCATAAACAAAGTAAAGATTTTATTACATGAATTTAGTTGGGGTTCGGTCGAGGTGGATCCAAAAAAAATACAAATTTAACAAAATTGTATTTTTTTTTAGATTATCTACCAACGTTCAGTCATGGTAATGTGAACTTAGGGTCAGAACATCCTCTCTCGTCTTCATGATATCCCTGAAGATGGCTTACAATATAAGCTGAAACGTTAGCAGATAATCTTTTAAAAAAATACACTTTTGTTCAATTTGTATTTTTTTGGATCTACCTTGACCGAACCCCAACTAAAGTCATCTAATAATAATATCTACGGTCAAAAAACTCTCCATTTGGTAAAGATTTTATTGTTTTATATTTACTATCACACAAGAAAAATCTGGGTAAATCACTACCACCTTATTATTGGATTTATTCTTAAGGAAACTGGAGGGACTTCATCATTTGTATTATTATTTTTCTTGATGCCTGCTATTTCCTCGATGGGAAATCACTTTTTATTTTTTCCCCACCCCCTGGGAGTTTTTCCCCGGCAACCTTTATGCTTTTTATTCTGCCTCTCCTTTCTCCCAGAGGGCGCACTGAACGTAAACGAGGGATATCCCAGGTGATTCACAGCCCCCGACTTGTAATGGTGCCAAAAAATTTCCAGGGTGCGCCCTCTCTTCCACACCAGTCCTGCCAACATAACTCAAAGGGGAGATGGGCCGGCCCGCTACCGCAATAAAGGAAGGCCTTATACGTTATAGTTTAAGCCAATTTATATACGGTTAGGGGTGGTGGTGGGGGGGGGGGTTGGTAGAGGGTGGGTTGGGGTGAGGTTTGTTTTATATTCTGACAGGGGGCGCTGCTCGACGTGTAAGCCCGCGCTATCTTCACATGATCGGCCTCAGCTGACGAATAACTTCTATTTCACAAGGGACGGAAAAATGAAAGAGTTCCTTCTATCTTATATTTCTATTGGAATTTATTTAAATTGCTTCATAGGTTAAAAGGTCCTCTAATTTTGTTTCTTTCTTTAGTTTTAAATTGTATTTAAATTTAAGGTGAATCTGTAACATAAGAAAATTGCTGTGGTTTATAATAGAGTCTATTGAGCGTAACCAATTAGAAAAAAAAAATCTATTCTAAATAGTGCAGTACCTAAAAAAGGTTTTTTTTTTCTTATACACTAAATAATAGTAAATAAAAATACTAAAACATGATCTAGCAGATATTTTTAAAATAATTTATACTGTTCACGACAATATCGTGAAAGTTTTTTAATTTTCACAGAATTTTATTGGGAAATACTACAAATATGGTCCATTTAAGACATATCTATACATTCTAAATGTTGTAGAGTTTGTAATTTTTAAAATAAAATGAAAATTAGTTTTTATTATTGTTTTTTTTTAATAAATAAGAAGTCTAGTTTAGTTTCTCGGACAAAAGTAGCTAAAGTTTATTGGAGTACCTATTAAAGCTGTTATAGCTGTTTTTACTGTTACAGTAGATATAAGCTTTTAACCCCCTTAAAGATGAAAATGTATCAATATATGAAATTAGACTAGTTTTCGGCAAGAATATAACTTAGAACTCCCAAATTGCATTATATTTCATGACTTAAGAATAATTTGCGTTTCATCATATTTAGTGAATGGGAGGAGTTATTTTGTGATTAATCAGGTCAATTTTAATATTTTTTTTTTTTTTTTTTTTACGGCGTTGCAGCCTGATGGCCATTAAAACCCGTAATAATTTTTTTAAATTTTATTCCACTTATTTATTTTTATTTATTTTTTTTAAACAGTAATGCCTAATTCTTATCTTTAAATTAAATTTTCTTTAGTCGTTAAGAGTTTTTTATTAATGAATCTGTGATTGTAAACATTTACTTATCACATTGTAATCACTGGCACATACCAGCGCTCACACGGGGTACCGAGCCCCAAACTACCAAGCGCAGACAGACTGTTTTCTTTCAGGTAAGCCCTTGTATAGGAGCAGGCTCATTCCGAGAGTGTGCACGTACCTACACCGTCCACATTCCGCAGCGCCCGGGGTCCACTCTGACCCTGATAGCTAGCAGGCGTCAACCCCCCCAGCCAGGAACTGATAAGGAGCACGGTATGGTCATCTATATTATGTATTGTCTATGTTATCGCCAAGAATTTCTTCTCTGCTGCCATTTATGTCGTGTTTTTTCAGTGACGACACTCTGTCAAAACATGCTTGTCTGTGAGAGATGTCCCGCAGGTAGACTACTACAATATTTTATTTTTCATATTTTATGTCGTCAAAGAGTTAGAGTAAACTTTCTTTATTAAATAAACTACTCCGCGGTAATTCATCTTGGGATTTTAGCTAACCTTATCTACTAGGTAGACTGTCACAAGTAAGTTCGTAACATAATAATTTTTCTCCATGATATCCTCTTTTCTACAACACAGTACCATGGACGTAAAAGATCTAGTGTTCTGTACGACCATTCTTTTACTATGCTTAAGATTGTGTACTGTAAAAATGATACGATGGTACGATGAGTAGGGAGATGTAGGCTCATTGAATCTGGGAACGAGACGTGAAGAACAAGAGGAAATAACTTCATTGTAACCTAATTTATTATTGACTTAGTATATTTGTTTTTTTATCGTTTGTTCAACAAGAAATTTAATATATAATAAACGAAGTTTGTTCACTATAGACGAAATTCCTTGAAAATAGTTAAACCGATTTGACAGTTTCAATATTTTGCCTTCTTTTGTTCAATCAAAGGGAGTTAAATTAAGGGTTAAAAGTTGTTCTAACGTTTTATCCTTTACTGTTACCTAACCTTGCCCTATATGAAATATTTAGCCAGTAAATGAATGGTTTTTGTTGGGGAATGCAGAAGTTTAAGTAACGTACTGTAGTGAATTTTTCAAAAGTGCTAACTAAAATATAGAAACGTCCGTCATGCATGCGCTGGGTAAACTAGGGGTGTTATTCAACATGGCATTTAATAAATATTTAGATTTAGACTTACCATGTCTGTTAAAATGTATCTTTAATCAATGAACAAGTCTGAGTTTGTTTTTTTTTGCTCTAAACTAAATATCAAGCCTGCCGATAAATTTTTGTACCGAGTTAATGCTCCAATGAGTAGAATTTAATTTTTGCACTCGGCTTCAAGTAATCCCTCCCTCATTATTCTTCCATTTCTATTGTTACTTTCTTCTAGTTCTTAAAATTAAATTTAAAATACATTTAGTTTAAATTATTTACAATTAAATTTAGTTAAATCTCCTCTTCTAATCATTCAATTCCACTACATAAACTAAAAGTAAAGTCTGCTGCAAGTAATTTATTTATTTTTTTAACCTTTCAGGTACCTTTCAGATATCCTATGTTCCTATTTATCTGAATATGTTTATTAAGGAACATAGGATTTCGTATTGTACTTAAAAGCTACCGGCCAAATTAAAATAAAAAAAACTGAACAATGGGGCTTGCAGAATTTTGCCACCCAACCAAATATATATATATATAATATTTGGTATCTGTTAATTTCTAATAAATCTGGCGATAATGTATTATCTATTATAGGCAAGATAATAAAAAAATCTATCATCTTCGTAACTCTTTTAGTCAGTTAATTATCCATCCTCTGTTAAAGCTGGACATAAATAAATAAATGAGTTATTTAACCATAGTCTATTCGCTATCTTTATCTATTCGTTATGCTAATGAAAAGTAGGATATTGAGATTTAAAATTTTTGGTCTACCACTAAGTCACCCTTCCACCACAATAAATTTTAGTCATTAACCATTACTTCTTTTTTTTTACGAAAAAAAAAAAAAATATTTATATATATATGCACGAAAACATATTTAGCAGAAACTGTGTATTTTAAAAATATCTTTTAGGCCTTCCCTAATTTAAAAACACAAAAAACACACTCATAGCCTTGGCTTGTTTGCGCAAACTCTTAAATGAAGACATTTTGCACGATCTGTGATATTCTAGTGGAGTTTACTCCTTCAGATGAAATTTTTGAGTTGTCCATAGACTGACGGATATCATCATCAGCGAATGGGAAAGGGAGCCGTTGTCTTAGGAGGGATGAGAGTGTTAATTCCATCTGGCACACAATTCCCGCGACTATATTGTAGTCTAGTGAAAGCCTTAGGAACCCTCAATTTCACAATTATATGTGTAATGTGACACCGGGAGGACCGAGCTCCGAACTCAGGAGAATGATATGCGAGTCGCACGCACTAAACGCGTTTAAAAGGCATAATAACTATGAATGGTTTAAAAAATTCATGAATTATTGCTCAATGTGTAACCTATGTTGTATAGGTTAAATGAGGTCGGTACACAATATCTGTCAAACCCTATGAGCCGTTTACTTTCGACATTTCACTCTGTCGGAATGCTCATAAAGATTTCAGAGAGCTAAGAGTCTGCTCGAAGACATGAAGAGATCTTGCCGAACAGGACTGCCGCAACAGGCGCTTGCGATGGCGTGGTGGAGAGCGGCACGGGTATGGGAGGGTGGGGGTTGGTCGATCTGTGACGTCACAACTCCACAGGTTGCCAGGGTGAGGAGATACAACAGGTTGAGGGCGGCCCACTGACGTCATACTCCATGCTAGTATCGATAGCAAAACAAGACCAGCGGAGAACTTCAGACTCTCGATGAGATAACGAAGGAAGCTAAAACTATGCCGACATGTATTTCCTTTGTTTTAAGGACTGCCTTTTCCCCACATTTATCTTAAAGCTTTATAGGAGAAATAATTGGCGTTTAAGATTAAATGACTTATTTAACTACATTTAACCGTTCTACATGGCAACCTGTTATGATAGGAAAAACAAAATGTAAAATGTTATAAACTGCCATTTTCACCAAAAATAATTACTTAAAAAATATATCTATGGCAGTATGCTTGAAAAATAGACCATATTGATTTTGTTATACATATCCACAAAGATAAAAAATAATTCATTAGGAGTAAATTATTTCATAAAATATAATGCTTACAGTATTTTTTTCTTAATATGTATGTGTTTTTATTAAATCATATTGATTTAAATTTTCTAAGGCATACTGATTACATATTTTTGTTAATGTATTTACCATATTTCTTAAAGCAAATTTTCTGTAAGAAAATCAAGCTATTAAATAATAATTATATTAAAACTATAATTGCTGATTGTTTTCTGTAAAACAATAAAATCACGTTATTAAAAGTGAGATTTAACCTGAAATGAGACACTTGACTAAAAGATTTGCAGCAATAATTTTCATTTGAAAGCCACAAAACTTCGTACTTGGGAAAAAATAATATTAGAAATTAAACATGAAAAAATTATTGTAATTTCATCCAAATGGTGGACATCTCTTTTTTTTTTTTAATCAAACTAATAAAGACTGTTTCTTTGCTATGTTTTATTTACTTAGCCATTCGAACATTTTTTAATGAGTCCATCGTTAGTATCATAACGTTCTTTTACAAAAATTATACATAAAAAAAAATAACGGAAAAGCAAAAAGTATAGTCCGGCCTTTTTTTATAAAGAGATCACCATGTATATATATATACATATAATGTGGTGAGGGATTATTTATAAAAATTTATTATAAGCATTGCAAAAAAATTTATACGATTATATAGTTTTATATTTTTCACATTGGGAATATTTTACAAAAAAAAACTTATATGAAGGCAAATATTTGAGAATTTAAATAGGCTACTTCGAGAGATCGCTTAGTCCTACTTACTCCTATTTATGTCCATCATAACTGTAATGAGTTATTATTATTTTAGGTCTTGCGTGACCAGATAGGTAAATCGGTTTTCTAATAAGGAAATCAAACAGTTTACCCCAATACCTAAAAGCGACTTTTGAATAATTTTAACAAATCTCCACCAATCCTTGGTCATTGAAGAAATAAAAATTATGGCCATCATAAATTAAAACCCTATACAAATGGACAATAATCCTTCAAGGAATTAGAAAATAAGAAAAAATATATAGACATGGCTGTTTAAAATGAACATAAAATTTTTTTTTAAAGGCTTGGCAGCGTGGTCATTAACGCCAGACAATATTTTTGGCTTGAATTTGGTTCATTTTTAATTATTATTTTTAAGTTTTATTCTATTTTCTCTAGGCTATATTTTATTTTNATATATATATAGGAAGAAAATGCTCTCCAGTGTTAACAACCACTTAAGATCCAATCCTCATCAACATCACATCCAAAAATTGTGTATACTTTAATTGTATGGGCCTTAATGCTTAAACATGTTAGGAATGGGGTCAATGGACGTTTTCTCCCTGCATAGTGATGTTTATTTATTTATTATTTTGTACGTTAACTTTAATTTTATATATCTCTCTGTCATGAAATAAAAATATGTTTATTGACTGTAATAAATAAACGAATTAAAAAAGAAAAAATCCCTCAAGGAGTTGCACATTTCTTTAAAGCAGAAGCAAATGAGAATAAATCACGAATTTAATCCTGTGAGTGGGATAGAGCAGCAGTAATAATGTAAACTCAGTTGAGCACAAGTTTCTTTCTCCCCATCACCCTATTTGCCCTGATGAAGGACTGACATTTAGGCCGAAACGTTGGCTAAAATAAAAACTATTTTAGTTACAAATTAGTTTTTAGTTGCTCAACTACCATGACCGAAGAACCCAACAATCCTCTCTTCATAGAACTTGACGGTCAACAATTCATTCCGTGTAAGCTTAAATTCCTTTGCAACCACTATAGTCATCTACTTAATCAACAAGAATATAGTATTTTTTAATGAAAAAGGAAATTAAAATTTTTTTGCATCTCATGCCGCCCAATAGAAAGCAGAGGAGAAGGAATATCCTCAGGATACTATTCTAAACACTTATGGTACTGGGCTGTCTTTGTTTATGGATAAATACCTCCTTAGAGCGTGACAAGAATCTGAGTTCATGCTTTTTGGTTTTATCTTTTATCGGTATACTTAACTGACTTAATATTGTAATAAAATTAGTTAAAAAAATTATGTTATCAAAATTTTTATATATTAAAAAGTACGCCTGGAAATATTTCATTTGTGAAACACAGTTTTATATTAATTATTTTCGAACCCTTGAAGTACTCGAAGTCGTTAAAGAATATTTTATAAATTTATGCCTTTTCATTAGTTCAGGATGAAGGGTTGAATTGCAAATATTAAAAAAAAAAGTACATAAAAAATAAAAGGAAAAGAAAAATATTAAATTGATTCAAAGTTCAATAGCTCCCCTTCCGCCACTTTCAACCCCCCCAACCAAGTCTTAAATTGCCCAATTAGGGGAGAAGTATCATGGCGATAAAAACTTGCTAGGATCAGTTATTAATGGAGAAGATACTCCTATCTTCGTCATTTCTACAGCCCTGAATAATTACAAAGGGAACTAACTTGAACCTCATTGGACGAGAATTCGAAAGTAAGAAGGGGGATGCTCTTGGAAAATTTTATCCCCCCCTCTTCAGCGGAATAAAATTATTTTAATAAAAGTAAATTGGATTGTTAATGAAAATTCAAGGGAGGGAGCGGCCCCAACCCACCTTCAGCCTCGCAAAAGTTGGTGATGAAATTCTAATTTCGTGATTCTGAAGGAAGAGCTCTAAGGATTCCACTTTACTACTGAAACCCTTTAGAAATGGCGTGATCTTCGCTGTACCCTGGGAAATGGGAAATCTGCTTAGATTGTGTAGCGCCTGTCATGATTTACTAATAAAATTCTGTTCACAATGGTACCTGGGCGCCAGGGTATCTGTTCAGGTCTCCGAATCCTGGCGCTGCGTGTTCGAATCCCGCCCAAGGCAATCTTTAACTTATTAGTAAAAGCTTGTCCTGAGCCATGGATGTTAAGAATGGAATGGCGACCAGTAAATGGCACTCCCTCTATGACCCCAAGTCGTTAAAAGAAAGGCTAACCCTTAATTAAAAAAAAAAAAAATAATTTATAGAAGAGGGAATTGCTTTTATGATTTTCTTCTTTTTTTTTTTTTATATATAAATAAGAAAATGTAAATATTCTTCTTTGATAAAAGAAAAAAACATTAGTACTTTAATATGAATTTGAAAAATTCTGAAATTTTGAAATTTGTTACGGATATTCGCCGATTCAATACTGGGTAAACATAAAAAATATTTAATAACATTTTTCATAGAAACGAACATTAAGAAAGATATTTAAGAATGTAATTTTAATTGTAAGGCTGGCCTTTTAACTTTTTAAAATACAGAAACCAAATTCAGTTAATAGGTTTTTCATTGTAAGCCCCTAAATTCATTGGTTATTTTTTCTAATCAAATGATGGGGAGGATGGGTTTGGAGAAAGACCAGAATTTATAATCGTAGTATCTTTGTTATTAAGATTTTTATAATATATAGGAGTTTCATAGGTGCATAATGTAACATCCTAGCAATATATTTTTTTTAAAAATTACGAAATCGTTTATTAAAAAGTAATTTACGAATGTAGCTACGAGAGTTGAGTTTCTCTCCAGACTATCATCAAGGCCAGTCGAAAGCTAACACTACTGAGTTTAGCCTTTACACTCACTTTCGAGATTAAGAATATATTTAGCTCCTTCGAGATTATGACGATGTATTCGTCTTCATCGTGGGTTAGGCTCTCGCTAGTGCGGTGGGAATTAAATAAGTTATCTAGCTCGTCCCGGTGGTGTAACGGAAACTTTCCGGTCCGGCAAGCAGGAGATCCAGGTTCGAGTTCTGGCTGGGACAGATAGATTTTTTTAATCTATTCCCTTTCATTAAATGTTTAAAATTTACGAGGGATAATAAACCAACACCAAATAAATATTTATAAAGTACTAGTTTTTCTATGGGTTTAGGGGCGATCAACTCAAGGATTATTACGCCCACATCTCACATATCCGTTCTCGCAGGAGACAAGTAGACAACAACTTGTGTGCGTATACATATATACACACATAAACAATAAAATAATAAAGAAATAANTTTTTTTTTTTTCTTTTTCTCCCTTTTTTTTTTTTCCTTTCTTTAAAACACACACATATGGTACATCATGCATTGAGGCGTACATTCTCACACCTATTACATCAGATTATGAGATAATAATTTAAGATAAGTCCACGCAGGAATAAATCATATGTATTTTAGGAGACCCGTCCTTTTTGTTTTTCTATGATTAGTTGTTCATACAACAACTACTTTTACTTTTAAAAAATATAGGGTGTTATAAATAACTAAAATTAATACATAGAATTAAAATAATTAATCAATAATTTACACATAATATTTTAATAATTATTTTAACTTAGTAACAATTAATTTATTTGGACGACGATCAAAATAAATTTGAAAATTTACTAAATCATAATGTTGATATTATTGAGAGAAAAGCTATCCCTTTTATCTTCCCAGCCTCTCCCAAGCAGATTTATATAAAACAATAATTTTAGAAAGAAATTAAAAAAAGGAATAATGGGAAGGTAGAAGAATAAAGGCGAAAGGAGAAAAATACAAAAAAAGGAGAAGAAAAATAAATAAACATATAGAATAAAAAAAGGAAATACAAGAGATGATAAAAAGAATATAAAAATCAAGTGCTGCAAAGAAAAACATAGAAGAAATAAGATGAAAGGCAATAAATAAATCTTCTGAGAGAAATTAGTTAACCTTTGAGAACAATGTGGAGGAAACAGTCGGAGTTCGGTAAATAACTTTTGAATAAAAACATATTTGTGCAGCCTCATTTAACTGGCAACTCAAGTATGTTTCTTTGTTCAAAAGTTATTGAACGTACTGTTTCCTTTACAGTAGAGGAATCCACTGCTCAGAACGAGCTTTTATTTGATTATAGATAAAAGCTTGCCCAGGGCGGGATTTGAACCCGCAGCCTCATGATTGCGAGACCCGTACGGATCCCATGAGCTAACCTGCAACCACTGGGCCTCGTTTTTTATTAGTACATAGAATTCGTTCTCTGTATATATATATA
>KZ808143.1:219328-235525 GCA_000696205.2 Oncopeltus fasciatus | reverse complement strand
TACATTTTTTGTATACGTCAATAATTAAAAAAAGCAAGAGAATGCACCTCAAGTGCATACCGAAATATAAAAATTTAAAAATAATGAATCTTTTATATTTCATGGAATCTCAGATTATGTATGTAGAGTAATTTTTTTTTTCAAAATAAAATTCAGCTTTCAACAACACAAATAAGATAAGAAATAATGATTTGTAATAATAAATAAACATATAAGAGATATTAAAAAAAATAAACTAAATTTAGCTTACCTAAAATTGGAGAACCACTTGACAAGCTGAGCGGTATTGTTCTTGTTGAACTTGATGTCGGGGAAGTACATCTTCAGGACTGCACTACTGGGATACCGGACCCAGAAGAACATCAGCTTCGCCTTCCGAAGATGCATCGGCGTCAGAGTCGACGAGTAAGCATTTGTTAAGGAACATTCAAGAATAAACAAATACAAGAAATAGTACAACAATAGAACAGTAATGAAAATAATTTTATTTTTAGCATATTTTTTATTTAGTTTTTTTTTTTTCATATACCCTTTCAAAAAATTGAGTAAGAGAGAAATTTTATAACTTGTTGATTAATGTCCAGGTAATAATAACCTTTAGAGGAGTTTAAATCAACCTCTAAAATGCATTATATCTTTTAACTACCTAATTTTAAAAAATCAAAAACTAATATATATATATGTTAATCAAAATTGTATTGTAATTTATACTTTTCCCATAATATGTTTAATTTTTTTAAATTTATTAGTTGAGCAAGCTATTATGAATTTGTTTAGCTTGAATTAACAGCTTTAAAATAAACACACATTTACGGTCATGTAATAAAATTATATTTGAAAAATAAACTTAGACAATATTGTAATTTATTCCTCTTGAAATTTAACAAAATAGATATTCTATTAGTTTTGTCTTTGTAAAATGTAAAAAATATTTTATTCAAAGATGAATGCAAATAATTTTTTCCCGATTTTAAATGTTTTTAAGTTACTATTACGAGACTAAATAGATAATTTTTTATTTAAGAGAAAAAATGACCTACTTTACAAATCTTCAGGATTTTTTTTTTTTTTTTTTCTTTTTTTACCCCTTTGGCCAAAACCTTATATTAGATTAGAAGAAAAGGAGCTAAGCTTCTGAAATAAAAGAATCAAGGTTTTATAGGTCTTCATTCTGTTTGGTATTTGTATGGTCTTGTGATAGGAGATTAGGAATGTGACTTCCCTACCTATAGGGCTTCTATCCCACAGGGATTCATTTCTTCAACTGACAATACTCTTTTGATCGGCCCCACCTACACTCCGGTTTCCCTTCCTTAGCCAATCACGTTTCCGTCTCACTTCCATAACTTTATTTGTGCCCAATAGGATTGTCTTCCTGTTTTTTATTTTTCTTTTTACCATAATTTGAAATGTAGCCGAAAAATAAGACATGGAAAAGGAAGTTTATTTCTTTTTAATATGCATAATAAAGGCTCATGTAATTTTCTCAAAATTGAAATAAAATTGTTTATTTAACTATCTGATTTAGATCTAATGAATTATTTATTTTAATTAAAATAAAATTAATTTAATTTTCATNTATCATACCTTCTATTGTCCGTCTTCATTGGTTTCTGCAAACCATCTTCTGTTGGCGAGCGCTTTCGGACATTGTCCATCTTCTGGCCGAATAAATGCGTTCACATTGTATGTACCATATGTATGTATACATGCGTTGAATACAGACAGTGACAGTGAACGCATGTATTCGGCCAAAAGGATGGATAATGTCCGAAAGCGCTCGCCAACAGAAAATGGTTTGCAGAAACCAATGAAGACGGATAATACAAGGTATGATAGTTCTATATTCATTGGTGGTGGAAATAACCTTTTAGATTATTATTATGATTATCTTAAAAGTAACGTTTAATGAATAATATTTTTAATTTTTATGCTAAACCATAAAATACAAGTAATTAATAGTATGAAATTATAAAAATAAGCCTATTGGTTACTTTTATTTTTTTAGTTTAGTCTCTTGTAATTGTCTGCAAACTTTCTAATAAAATTTCTCATTTTTATTTGTTGAAAAATAAAAAAGCTACAGAATAAGCAGTATGTGGCTAATAATACCAATTTCAATGAATATTTATAAATTGTATGTGAAAATCAAGTAGGCACCTTTTTATAAAGAAAACTTCCTCAGAAAAGTAAGTAATGTCTGTGGCATTTCAATTCACCCTGTTCTCTTGTTACTTCAATAAACCGGCACATCGCGGGCAGATGAAGTGCTCTTGAGAATTTTTTTTTTTTTGTTTATCTTTCAGCTAATGAAGGAAGATGGTGGATCGATGACGTGTGGAGAAGTCGGCCTCTTGCCCCCTTCTTCCTGAGCCAAGAAGGGCTGGTAGGAAGAAGGATAGGGGGCGCTATTCACTACCCCTTTTAATTTTCATTTTCTTTTATTTGTATTATTTAGCTATTAAGAATAAATAAAATATTACTTTGAATGAGGAAACCTGCATGGTAAATCTATCGTACTCATTATTTAAAATTAAAAGAAAAAACCATAAATAATTATTGTATATATGTAAATAAATAGCAGAAAAGGATATTGTTGGTGTGATGCCGTCATAGGGGCCATCTCCGGAATTGCAGTCTGAGGTCCGGTCCATGTTGTCATTCCCTGGATTCACCCTGAGGTTGCCATAGTCTGGAGATGTGACATGCTGGGCGGCTGCAAGGAGAGCCGGGTGCAGCAAACTAGGCGGGTGAGAAAGTGGTGACGCTTCCCTCTTCATCTCGGGCGGGCTCCCGGAAGACATGTGAGGGTGGCTCTGGTGGTAGAAAGGGGAATAGGGCGAGAAGACTTGAGACTCATGTAGGCTTGGATTGGGTATCGCCACTGAAGTAGGAAGAGACACCGGGAGCATCGGTGGGGGTGGGTGGTAAGGCCGAGGAGGTGGCGACTCGGAAGTACTCCCACTAGTCGAAGGAATCACATTAGGGAATTTTCCCTGTTCTATATTATTGGGAGGAACCATACCATCTTGTGCTAAAATTCTACTCACTGTCCTTGGAGTAATTCTCGTATCAGTCACTTTATGCCTCTTCTTTTTCGGAGCCACTACTAAACTCAATGCCTCATTTTGTTCAGGTGCGCCTTCTCGAGGCTCACTTTTGCAGAAACTATGACTTAAGCCACTCATTGACGAATACAGAGCAGCTGCTGTCGAATTTATACTAGTGGGAGGCTTAGGTGGCTGAAACATTGAAGTATTTGGAGACGGCCTCACGTGAGGTATATTCATTGAATTAATATTATTTTCAGGATTGCTGTTTGACTGATGATGAGAAGAAGTCATCGAAGGAAAAACAGTTCCGTTAATCCTCGGTGTACCAGTAGGCGTGGTTACACCGTTTGACTGGTTATTTGATCCGGGAGGGCGGTCATTGTTATTTCCTCTATCAATGACTTTTGTTCTTGGGGATCTTCTGTCAAGAATTTGCGAGGCTAAAACAAGGTCTTTATTAAGTTGTTCTGCTACAGCTTCTGCAGGCTTAAAACTTCGTTTTTGCTGCACAAACCTTGACATAATTGAGTCTATTAGGTTTCCTAAAGAGGATGAGATCTCAGTTTTTAGGACATCAGCTAACCCTTCAAGGTCAGGAGCAGGAACTGGAGGTATACCATTATTTCTCATCATAGATATCCTCTCTGATAACTCAGCTGTTTTACTTGCCTGAGTAGGAGACTGTTGAGTTGTCTGGACTGTCTGAGAAGAAGTCTGGTTATTCTGAGGTGTAGTTATGCCCTGAGAGGAATGTGTTTGCTGTTGAGTAGGGGTAGCAGGCTGACTATGTTGAGAATGATGTTGGTGATGTTGTTGATTCAAATGTTGCTGGTGTTGATGTTGTTGTTCAGCTGCTATTGCTGCCTCTTTACTCATACTCAGTCTGGCTTCCTGTTCCATAAACAACTTGTGGCTAACTCCTAGATACATAGCAGCAGCATTACTCAACGCATGATGCTGCATTTGAGGGTGATGATGATGATGTGAGTATGGATGACCTATCGAATGTTGGTCTTGTAAAACTTGTTGCTGTAGTAATGATAGAGCACCATTGAATGAAGGAGGGATGGGTATTTGTTGATTATTTAGGTGGGGAGGTTGCAACTTAGTGGAAATCATTTTCGATATAGTTGGTGTAATTGTTGATTGGGTTGGTGTTGATACCTGAGCAGTTGTAGGGGATGATTCTTTAACCTGGGGTGTAGTAGGAGGCGTTTTTATTGGCTTATCAGGGAGTGATAAACTATTGTTGTCCTGATCAATGTCACTTCCATCATCATCATTTTGACATTCAGAATCTTGATCCATGCGAGTACAGAGCTGAACGTACTTTTGTTGCATTTCAGCTAATTGTTCTTGCATAGTCCTGAGTTGAGTTTTTAAAGCATCTTTTTCAACTTTCTTTTGCCTTATTTCATTGTTATCTAGTGAATTGTTATCCACAGTATCGTCATCAATAAACATACCGACATTCATGCTCAGTCCCGCATACCTCTCTGCCGCACTGTCATGTTGCTGTGGATGGTATAATTTCCTCTTCTTACAACCGTTCACTTGTGAAGGTAATGACGGACTAGATCTCATGGACGAAACAATATTTTCAACTCTCGCTCGCTTCAATTCAATCTGCTCCGTTTTTTGTCCTGACTCTTTGCCGTCTTCAGGTTCTTCTTTAATATTTTTCATTCCACTATCAGAAGCGGGAGAAACAACTGATCGCTCCGAATCACTACCGTGACCACTATTATTACCATCATCATCCCTAATTTTACCATCGTCACTCATAGCATCATCACAATTCCCATCTTCACCACCACTCGCGTTATCAATACTATCTAAAACACCGTTCACTATCGGCTTCATGTCAGTACCGTTTGTTTCGGAATGATTCACTTCACCACCATTAATAATATTGGACTTTACCTCGTTGTTGTTATTGTTGATACTGTTGTTGTTATCTGGTGAATGTGGTTCGTTACCAGTCGGTACACCTCGGAGTTCCTGGTCAAGAGCAAGGAGCTCCTTCTTCCTGCCCTGAAGGATGTCTCTCAGCATGTGATGAGCCATGTCACCCGGCGGAGGGCTGCCGTCATCTTCAAGTCCCCGCCTTATCACAGGTCCAGAATTCATACACTCAAAATTCACGGCTCCCTCGGAACCGGCCGGGTCCATGGTAATCATAGCGTCGGCGGGAGAAGTCGCGTCAGCCGCTTGTTTTACCTGACGACCGAGAAGCTCGTTGAGCATCTTACCCGGGCCGTACGACTGGCCCAGGAGATTGAGATGCTGGTTCTGAGAGAGGAAGGCACCGTATAAACCGCCACTGAGAAAGCTCGGACGAGAACTGAAGTTCGGAATGGACGAGTAACTGTTACGTGGTTCACCGGCGTCCACGCGCTGTCTGGAACGTTTGGCCTTCTTCAAAAGTTTGTCTCCGTACAAACCGAAACAGTCGGCTTCCTCCTCTGATGACATCATAAGAAAGAGCTGCTGGGATTGGCCGGCGGCCGGCGGTGGGGTGGGGGCTGGCTGCCTCGGTTCCCCCCCTACTCTCCCATAGTGGCCCCTGTAAGGTGGAAACAACGCCAACTGTCAGCTTTTGTGTGCTGTATGCCCCGTGCCGCGGGAGGGGCACACACCTGCCCCCTCCCCCCTCCTCTCAGCCGTCTCTCCTCCTCCGAAACCCCTCGGACCATCTGTTACTTTTTCATCAATTACCATCCTCTCCTTGGAGAATGAATAATAAGTAAAATTTTATTATTTTCTTGGAGGAACACATAGTAACAGATATCGAAAGGTTTTGAATGTGGATGACGTGAAAGAAATTTAAAGCAGAGAAAATTTTTTGAACATTAGATCGTGTTACGTTAAAGGTCTTATACTGAGCACTCTGCTTTATATTTCTTTACAGGAAGTAGCACAGGGCTTGTAAATATAAATAAAATATTAAATTAAACTTTTTTCCCAATATACTTATTAGTATGTACTCTCTCTGATTAGGTTAATAATCTAAAAGGTTATTTTCACTACCAATGAATATAGAACTATCATATCTTCTATTATCCGTCTTCATTGTTTTCTGGCCAAAAGAAGATGGTTTGCAGATATGATAGCTCTCTCTGATTACTTATCACATTGTATGCACTAATTATTTTTATTAGTATAAATGTGTGTCATTTTTTTTAAACAGATTTTATTATTAGCAATCATGTTATAAATCTCTTTACTTTACTTAAGTTGAATATTTAGTAAAGAATTCCAGAGTATTATTTATTTTTTTTAAATCAAGAATCGTTATTTTATAAAATAATATCACATTATCTAAATTCTTCATTACAAACAAGAATAATCCTTCTTTCTTCGATTAGATATTATATAAAGATACGTCGGCAATAGTCATATTCTACGATTACATTCCTACCGATATTAAAAACCATTTAGGAAATCCAAAAATGCATACCAAAGCATTTCAGCTTATTTCTAATTAACTGAAGATTGCTGTACTTTAATTAATTTATTGCTAAAAAATAATTAAATTTATTTTAAAGTCTTTTCGAAACATAATTTTGTATCTTTAAAGAAAAATAATATAAAACTCCTAAAAATATTTAGTATTCCAATTCTCTACAGAGCCCTTTTTTGAAAGTAGATCTCTAGGAAATTTAGAAATATTAAAAACTGATATCAAAAGGAAATTATTCAAAAATTACCATTTTATAATTTATATCTTGCCCCTCCCGACTTATACATTGAACTCTCGATAGCCTTATTTCCAAATCATTGGATCTGTTTACTTTTATTTGTATATACAAAGTTTGAGAACATTGTTTGAGCAAAGTAGTAGAGATGATAAGAAGTAAGAATGTCATTGGAAGGGTGTTTACCACCCGAACTGTCCCCAGGCTGAGCGCAAATGTATGCGTGGAATTGGGTATCGGCAGTGTTGGGTATACGCAGAGGAGAGCGCACACACACACACACTAACACAAAACACACTCTCCCACTCTCTCTCTCTGATGACCTGTTGCATCTACAGCTCTGGCTGATTTATGGCGTAGACCAACATGGGCGCTTTGAGCAACACGTCCCCGCGCTCTACTGCTTTCGGAGGGTGGGATGGTTTTAATTTTGATCAAACCACTGGATTGATTATCGCGAAACCTAGCACCGCGAAATAAATGGCTCGGAGACAAATTGTATGGTATTCGGTTGCAAGCCTAGTTAATTCCGGATGAAGCTATGCGTACCCGGAACCGAAACATTTATTCGTGACGTCAATATGGCGTTAAACAGAATTTTTACTTTCTTTTAGTGATCTGCCATTCCCGCCCTCAAAATTTATTTCAAGGGGGATGGTGTCTCCCATTAGAAAAACGCGGCGTTTAACTATGCCAAGGGTAGCTTGGCGATATATTTACTATTTTTTGTCATCTTCATAAATAATTGATGTATTTTTATTTTTTAATGCGTTTGTCTCTTTAACTACTTTTAATCAAGTTTATTAACATTGTGTTGTGCAACAATTTTTTTTTTTTTTATAAATCATTTTTCCACTATACCTGACAAAAAAAAAACTCGAAAATATATACAAATTTTGGGCAGGAGAAACAATAAATTTTATTTTGAAAAAACATAGGCTTTAGCTTTTAAATAAATTAATATACAGAAACAAAGAAAAATGACACACATTGTGTATTCACCATATAATATTTATTGTACAATATTGTATGTAAACATACAATACATGGTGTATTGTTATTTAAAATATTCAGATATCTAGGAAGAGCAATAAAAAAAAGCATATGTCAGAAAATCCTTAAAATTCTGTATGTTTTTGGCTAAACTCATAGTTATCATCTGAGTTTATACTGGAGAACAATAAAATTCTACTTTTATTAGATGTGGAAATAACTATTTTTACTGCTCTCCCTGTGTAAGTGCTTAAAGTTAATCATCGACAATAAGAGTAGTCTATCTTTTTATTTTCTCATAATAAATACAAAAAGGATAAAATAAAAATGAATAAATGGGAATGCACACATGTATGTGTATATGTGTGTGTGTCTATATGTAAACACACACACACAACTCCAGAAAACCAATATTTATTTATTTCCTACAATATTCGCATCCCTCTTTAAGGATTGTCCTTATGTTAAATAAATGTCCGACACTTACTTTGTTCATATACAAAGGTTATTTATTTATTTTTTATTTTTTAATTTAGTAGCATACAAATATTTTTATTATAGTTGAGGAAGTGAAACATTTAAATGGAAAAATATATATGTGTGTATACAATTTTTATTTAAAGCAAATAAACTCCATTGGCTTATTAATCTTCATTAATATTTCTAGAAAATTACAAATATGTAAAAATTAATACTGTGTTTATCAATCGTTACAAGCTATAATACATTATATTATACGAGACCCGAACGGATCCCAAGAGCTATACTGGCGCCCCAAACCAAATGTTTAAAAAGAGAACTAACATCCTAAAGTTATTAGGATGCGTTATTTCTGATGGCTGACAAGACAAACTGCTCTTGGACGGCAAGTACCCACGAGGTACCAAATCTATCGGAACTGAGGTTTCTGTACCGCCTGACTGTCTCCCGCTGAGGTGGTCAGCTGGCGTCAGAGGACAACCCCACCAAATTAGTCTCGTCCACCGGAAGATACGCCAGGACGTTTGTGCCACAAGAACGAGAGGGGGGAGGATTGATTAGCCCGCTGGCTATGGCCCAGGGACCTCCTGGCCTCACACTGATGTCATTTCTTCGTCAGCCTTGCTAAACATTACTTCCTGGATTAATTAAAACACATTTCCTCCCTGCGACCCATATACAAAACAGGAATTCTCTCGAGCTGCGGCTTTTTTTTTTTTTTTGTTGCTTTTTTTTTAAAGAAGATTAAGAGTGGAGCCACTCTCAATTGTCAGTTGCATATTTAACTAATAATTCCTTCAACAAGTAGAGTTTCTGCTAATTAATCAAATGCATTAGAACTCTATATTTTCGTAATTTCAATAGAATATCATTCACTTTTATTTTCAAAAGTAATAATGGAATGAATATAATATTTATAGTAAGAAATTATAAAAATTCGATTTTCTAGAAAACCATTTCAAAATTGCAATAGTATGTCTAACTAGGAGTGGGGTCGATGGGCCCCTAATCCCAGAACAGTGATGTTCACTTATTTATTTTAAACTTATTTTTTTCTGATGTGATTTCACTTGTCATCAAATTACAAGATGTTAATAANTATATGTTTAATAATTGAGAGGATAAATATTTAGAATAGCTCTTCTTCATCATTGCCGAAAAATAAAAAAATTTCTTTTTAAAAAATATATATACTACCAAATGAAAAATGTTTCGTTTGTGGCTGATTTTTTCTGTTTATTATCATTTTATAGTGTAAGAAAATGCTAAGGGGCCCATTGGACAAATTCTATAGCACCATTTGGCTCATAGAGGGTTGTGTTAAAACACCAGAAAAAAATAATTTGTAACCAAAATTGTAAACCAGGTTTCTAGAGTGATATTTTCCATGAAGCCCACCTTCATGGGCTATAAAAATAAAGTTGATTGCTGGTTTTCTGTTAAAAAAGTGTGACGGTTCAAGAGTAATGATGACATGAATGCAAGGAAAACGAGTATGGCTGGACCCCTTGATAATCAAACAAAGAAGATAAGTGAAATAGTACAAGCAATTCTAATTAATATGCAAATAAATAACTAAAAGCAAATAATGAATAAATTATAAATTAAAAAATTTACGTTTTGTTCTTAATAAATAACACTTATCTTCAAATTAAAAGTGTTATTTAATTATATTTCTTAATATTTTTTTCTCCTGCAGTATGCGGTGTGAATCCTGAACAAAGCCAAGACGGGTTTGTCTAACCATGATAAAACAGACTTATCTATCATGGCCGAACCCTTATCACACTTGTAGGTCCGATCACAAGTGCTCGTCATGGGGCAAGCAGGGTTACGAATTACTCCTCAAAGATGAAAAGGGCGGCTCATTTTGGATTCGTGCTATCTGTTGAAGGAGCCTAGAGCAGTTGGCAATATACCGCTGGTCACTGGCCTGCTTCCTGCAGTGACGTACCGTGCAGAAGCTTCCGGTCCTGTGGAGTCACGGACTGCTGGCTTTTACCCCCCTCACCCCCAAGCACACCCTCTCAGCAAGTATTCATTCCTGCCGGGCATCCGCCTTCCCCCCACCCCGTAACGCCCGCACTTAACAATTATGTTTGAAGTTTTCAAAAATGTCTCAACTAGGCTTAGTAAGCTTAACTCTACTCCCACCCAAGATACTCATACAGGAGTGGAAGTTGAGTGACTTGGAATCCTCCTCCGTCTTTCCAGAAGTATAAAAGATTAATTGGAAAGAAATAATAAAATTATATTTTAAAAATTATTTTTTTCATTTTTGTGCAATATCATTCAAGATTTGAAGTATTATGATTATCATACCTTCTATTGTCCGTCTTCATTGGTTTCTGCAAACCATCTTCTGTTGGCGAGCGCTTTCGGACATTGTCCATCTTCTGGCCGAATAAATGCGTTCACATTGTATGTACCATATGTATGTATACATGCGTTGAATACAGACAGTGACAGTGAACGCATGTATTCGGCCAAAAGGATGGATAATGTCCGAAAGCGCTCGCCAACAGAAAATGGTTTGCAGAAACCAATGAAGACGGATAATACAAGGTATGATAGTTCTATATTCATTGGTGGTGGAAATAACCTTTTAGATTATTATTATGATTATCTTAAAAGTAACGTTTAATGAATAATATTTTTAATTTTTATGCTAAACCATAAAATACAAGTAATTAATAGTATGAAATTATAAAAATAAGCCTATTGGTTACTTTTATTTTTTTAGTTTAGTCTCTTGTAATTGTCTGCAAACTTTCTAATAAAATTTCTCATTTTTATTTGTTGAAAAATAAAAAAGCTACAGAATAAGCAGTATGTGGCTAATAATACCAATTTCAATGAATATTTATAAATTGTATGTGAAAATCAAGTAGGCACCTTTTTATAAAGAAAACTTCCTCAGAAAAGTAAGTAATGTCTGTGGCATTTCAATTCACCCTGTTCTCTTGTTACTTCAATAAACCGGCACATCGCGGGCAGATGAAGTGCTCTTGAGAATTTTTTTTTTTTTGTTTATCTTTCAGCTAATGAAGGAAGATGGTGGATCGATGACGTGTGGAGAAGTCGGCCTCTTGCCCCCTTCTTCCTGAGCCAAGAAGGGCTGGTAGGAAGAAGGATAGGGGGCGCTATTCACTACCCCTCCCATCGAGGAATGCCTCATGGGTTGCAGACGACCCCCTACCATCGTGAATTGTGCATATAAAATTAAAAACTGAAATTCAGTAAAGAAATTTCAAATTTAAGCAAGAATTTCTTGTTTTAACAGAATTAAAGATTTGTTTGAGCAGAATAAAAAAAAAAATATGACAATTGGGCCACAGGCAGGCCGAAATATCCTGCCTGGGGAGCGGGTCTGAAGATTGAGCGTGATTGGAGAGCGAGGGTAGCTAATGATAGTGAGAGGGCAGCTCTTAATGTCTCAGCTCCAAGGGAACAGGCGGAGGATGTAGGGAGGAAAAACCAATCAGAGCTTCCCGCATCTTTGTTCCCAAACAAATACTTCTAATGACACAGGAGCTATGAAGTGAGTGAGGAAGGAACCACTCAGGACCGCTCAACGCCTCTCGTTAAATTCTTAAATATCTTCCTTAATATAATTCCATGTAAATATTTAATTCATTATTTTGCACCTCAAATGTTCTGTAACTACAAGTTAAAAATTAGGAATTTATTAACGATAATTAAGTCCGAATACCACTCCTTCAATTTCAGTCATTAACGAACTTCCCAAACGGATGTAAAAAAAAAGAAAAAAAAAAAAAATTTTTTCTAGAGGATACACACACATACAGGTATATTTAAGAACTATATTTTTAACTTTCTAAAACAAAGCCTGCCAACAGGCACATGCCTAATTAAAAATGAAAATAAAAAACTGCATAAATATATAATTTAGAAGAAGAAAAGCTGAATAATATACCATAATCTATGAAAAGAAAGAGAGACGAATACTTTCCATAAACAAGCTTTTATAAAAGATAGGTGAACAATATAACATGTAAAATGCTTTTAATTTCCCAGAGATAAATCTACTAGAAATTCTCTCAACAATTTGGGAAGCAGTATTTTTTTTTAACTTAATAATTTAAGTTAAGCTAAGACGTCGGGGAGAGAAGACATAGTTTCAGGCGGTGCATGAATGGGCGGGAGAAAGGGAAATGATTAGTGGAGAAATCAATGGGTGAAGTGGAAATTGGAGAGTTGCGAATGGAATTCATTGAAGAGGAGGAGGAGGAGGGCATTTGAGAAGGAGAGCGAGGAGCCTTCTTAGAAAGGTCCTTGAAGGATCTCGAATGAATCGATTTCCTTAGAACAAATCCCAAGCGGAGAGAGGGGGGTTGTAAGGACATCAGCCCCTGGCGATGCTGACTGCGTCTTCTGATACTTTTCATGAGAGGTTGGAAAGGCATCAAGAGTTCACCAACTTTCTTGTGAATCACATGGAGATACCATGGAGCCCACTTGTATACAAATAAGTCCGTCTTTACTGCTATTATTGAGTATGTATAAACAGGATTTTGGTCAATTAATTTTGTAAAATAATTTAGTCTATAACAATATTTCGAAAATATATTTTCTTTTCATCATGGTTGAAAATACACACAATTTATTATTTTGAATGATCACTATAAAATTAATAAATCAATTAAGTAACATTTGCTGTTTGTCATATATAAGTAATTACAGATTTTTTTAAATGTAAATATTTTTGAAATTTCAGTTAACATACCAAGACTAATAAGTTACTAATTAGAACTAAGTCTTGAACAACTGCACATATAATCTAACTAATGTAACCTACCTTCTATATCAATATGACCATTTACAGACCTCTGTATAAAACATATGTGTTCGTTCAAAAGGAGAGTTTGTTGACCGTAGATATTATTCTAAGATGATTTTAGTTGGGGTTCGGTCAAGGTAGATCCAAAAGCACACAAATTTAAAGATGTATTTTTTAATAAAGGATTATTCTGCCAACGTTTCGGCTTACATTGTAAGCCATCTTCAGGGCTATCATGAAGATGAGAGAGGACGTCCTGTCCCTAAGTTCACATTTCCACGACTCAGTCATAAATTTGTTGTTGACTCAGTGTTAAATTTGTATTTTTTGGATCTACCTTGACCAAACCCCAACTAAAATCATCTTAAAATATCCGTGTTCGTGTGTGTGTGTGTGTAAATTAGTCTTTTTTTGTTATTATTGTTTATTTGAAATTTTAAAGGCAAATTCATTTAGTAATTTAACTTCTCATACCGAATTGGAAATTAAATCTTATAAATCTGACAAGTAATACATTTAATGTTTTTTAAAATAATACATATATATATATATACATATATACGTAAGAGTGTGTGTGTGTGTTAAATGGTTTATAATATTGGCTTCTCCTAAAAGTGTTCAGACAAGGCACTTTTCAACTGTAGTGTCTTCGTAAATTTGTCTTCCCATGTTGACATTAATCCTAGTCCATATTATCTTGATAAATAAGCCACTAACATTAATCCTTCTGTCAATGTATGAATTATATGAGGAAACGTATTCAAATATCTCATACCATCTATTATCCGTCTTCATTGGTTTCTGCAAACCATCTTCTGTTGGCGAGCGCTTTCGGACATTGTCCATCTTCTGGCCGAATACATACGTTCACTGTCACGGTCCGTATTCAACTGTCCTGTATTTAAATATGTTTCCAGATTTTATTAAAGCAACTCTTTGAAGCTTTTATTTTAAACAAATCGTGTAGGATAGCCGATTTTTAGATATCGTTAAAACTGTCCAATTTGTCAATGGTCTGTTGAATGAAAAGCTGAGAGCGCGTTATAGTCTGTTAATGGTCATACATGAATTACATAGCTGCATATATTTGAAAGTTATATTGGCGTTATATCTTGCAAAGTGTTAGTTTTATTGCGCAAAGGACTTGTCTTTGAGCGAGAAACTCCTGCGATAATTATCAGCAGAGATGTTCTCGAAACGGTACAGGAGGGGCGCAAGCTAGGCGAGCGCACTCTCTCGCCAGAGAGGCAGAACTACTTAGTATTCCCGTCAAGTCACTCTAAGCTCATCCCCATATTTTACCGTGCACTGGGATAACCCCTCCCCTCCCTCCCCACCCTGTCTCGTAAAGGGAAAAGGCTGCCTCATTTACAAAGCAGGCCTCTAGGGTTTCCCAACCGCCGCCGGTAGATTTCGCTGCTTATAGGCCACCTATCACCCGCTGGACCTCCTGTCCGTACACAGTCTTGAATGAACATGAGGAGGACGCATTAGGTTCACATCCATCTTCGCCAAAGTCGAGGCGAGAAACAGTCCTTGGCTCGCTTGGCAAACTTTCATTGGAGGGGATGTCAATCCAGGAACATCCTCGAGCTNTCCCTTACAAAACAAAATAATATAAGTATAATTAATAATCACAAATACAATGAAAGGAAACACTCGGAAATTACTATAAAAATTATTAAAAGTATAAAACGAGAAGCTGTGTGTATTAAGCATGATTTTTCCGCCCTTTATAAAATAAAAGTGAAATAAATAAATAATTTTATTTATTGGCTGAATAAACAAAAATAGAGAATTGGTCTTGCAAGCCCAATAAGAAAGATGAGAAGGAAAAAGGTCAGTTCGTTAAAGCTGGCTTTAGGCCGGCTGGGAGGATAAGGTTGCTCAACCGCCGTAGTTAAATTCTTAAGTATATATAAATAAGTTCTCTCTCACAGATAAAGAGGGATTGCTCAACTCTCCCATTTATTTCCATAATAAACAACTTTCTCAAAATGCTTTTTTTTCTCATAACATTTTTCAATAGAAAAATTGTAATGAAATATGTTTTAAAATAATTAAGTGATAAAAAATAATAATTTTACAACTTGGCAACTCTCTAAACCTCACCAAATTTCTCGAAAATACTTAATATAATTATTTCAGTGTTGGTGTAAGTTTCAGATTTGCAATATTTTGGTACAGTTACCCTAACCAACAAAACACTGTCGAACAGTGATAGCTGACTTGAAGAAGAAGGCTTATTTGCGTGATCCCTGTAAAATGGCCCATGGAAAAGGAAATGGGGTAAAGAATCATTGTCCTTAGTTGTCTAGAAATGACCAAGGATCATAGTAAACAATTAATGTGGGATTAATCCCACAACTAATTGTTGTTAATGTTTAAACACCACAACTAAAAAAAATATATATTTACAAGGATCATAGTGTTTTGATACAGATAAGGTCAGATGCCAAGCTTTTCAGTTTTCATCTTTACAACTATAATATTATGTATAACTACAATATTTATATTTAGGAACTCCTAAAACTATCTAGCTAGATACACCTCCGGATTGATTGAGAACGGTAAATGCGGTTACTGCAACACCAGTCGCCATGTTGCCTCTCCATTTTTGACGTCATAAATAAAATTTAGCAGATGCCTCTTGGGTTGTCATTAACCTCGTTGAATTTTGAAAAAGGTTTTGCGTTCAAAGTTGCTCACTGCACCTCTCACACGTCAGATGAATATTTGATTAGACGCTCTAGACACAGCCATTTTCAACAAGTCAATATATTAGCTAGTGTTATTTAAAGCACCTCCGAAGGGAGTTTTTCGTTTGACAGATATCGTATGAGGAGAAATGATGGGAGATATCTCATGACAAATTCAGGAGATTAATGAATAAAGGGGACTCACTTACATGAGTTGAGTCTAAACAAAAATATGGTTTTTTTTTTTTTTTTAATTATTACGTAAGAGAAATTTTATACTTATTGATTATCTACGTGAGAGAAATTTTATACTTATTTATATGAAATAAAAAGAAAAAACTTGGCCATTATATTTGTTTTATCAGAACGTACTGCGCAAGTGAATTTCAAATAGTCCTTTAATTCATGCTATAACTTTTTATTTTATTTTTATTTTAGTATAAAAATATTTATTCATAACATACATATTGTGA
>KZ808143.1:168226-190690 GCA_000696205.2 Oncopeltus fasciatus | reverse complement strand
GAAACATTTAAAATTATTTAAAACTAATTAAATAAATATTTCAGAATTCCAAGATAGAATATCTCTAAAATAGAATATATAAAATTTCCAATTATTAATAAAGTAATAAAATTAATGATAAAATATTACAGATTTAGAAAATGTAGCTGTATCAATTTGTTTCGATAGATTGAAGGTCGAGCTAAACGGAAGGAATGGAATTTGAAGGCGTGGGGGGAGGGGGGGGGGTATTGACGTATCTCGAGTGGGACTAGCAAAAGCAAAAGATGGAAGTGATGGGACATTCAAAGTTGAGGATAGAGATCGTGGGGGTTGAGATAGAGGACTAATAGGGGGTAGTAGGCGAGGGATTTTTATTTGATTTTACTTTTACAATAAACTTATATATGGAGTTTAAAATTTGAATGATAAATAGTTGAAAAAAACAAAAAAAAAAAACATATTTTTTCCTCTACTCTTAAAAGAATTCCTGTTCCCGCTACAATTTTTTTTAAATTTAGAAATCTATGCAGCTCTCTTTCTCTTTTAAAATATTTACATGGTTATACTGTAGATCTTCAGTTCTAAAGTTATGCGTATAAACACATATTTACGTAAAAACTGTTTAACCGAAGATTGGAGAATCTGTATCCTATAATTGGTCTATTTGTCTCTCCCCCCTACCTCTCTCCACACACCAATTCTCCTCACATAAGAGCCTATTTATCACGTTTTTGCAGTTGTATGAGTTCTGAACTACAAATCCCCCCCCCCACCCCCACCCCCAAAGTAACGAAACAAAACTAGAAGAGATTTCAAGGTAAACATCCGGATCTGGTCATGCAAACTCCAGCCGCTAATGCATCATACGGGAACAAAGGTGTTACCTTCAAGGTTCCCGAGCCACTGACATTAACAAATAAACAAAATGGAAACGTGCGGGCCATTCGCGTCGAGTAGTGAATGGGAGATCCTCTTAAGGCAGATGGGTGGGTGTCCTGTCTTGGTGAATGGGGGCGGGAGATGTTAGTCCCTTGTTAGTCCTTGGCTTGACTACCTGAGATCTCTTCAGGAGCGACTTTTAAATCCTATTCATGAGGTTGGGATCTGGTCTCATCTCTCCACCACGCCCTCTTCCCTACAACTTCCTGTGCCTGACATCCCAACCGGTAATCAAGTGACAGGGTCAGGGCAAATGTTTTGTAAGCTGGCAAGTACTTGTGTTACATGTCAGGTATACAGTTTTTTTTTTATCTCTCGCACTTGTAAAGTGGCTATCTTGTATATTCTGACAGGTCGTTTGAAACACATTACCTCCTCTCTGACTTTTATATTTACACACACACGCATACGTTATATATCCGTATAGAAACTAATAAATCGATTTTTTTTTATTTATACCTTCTCGTGAAGTACTTTTATCCTTGATTCAAGTTTATTGTATTTTTTATCGCTAAACAATGTTATTAAGAAAATATGGAAATTCAAAAATAGAAGTAGTAATTAAAAAGCCCATCTATGAAGCAAAAATATTATAGTATGTAAGTTTATTGATTGTATTATCTTTACTTATTATTATTTAGGTGAGGAAATATCTAAGGTAATGAATACAAAAGGAGAGTTTGTTGACCGTAGATATTATTCTAAGATGATTTTAGTTGGGGTTCGGTCAAGGTAGATCCAAAAAACACAAATTTAAAAAATGTATTTTTTAATAAAGGATTATCTGCCAACGTTTCGGCTTACATCTTCAGGGCTATCATGAAGATAAGAGAGGACGTCCTATCCCTAAGTTCACATTTCCATGACTGGACAGGGTAATGAATACATTTTTTTTCCTCATTGTTGTGACTAGTAGCTTAGTGACACTGGCAAACTATTTAGAAAATGTAATGCTGTAGGAATAAATCTCTTTATCGTCACAATTTTCGGTTTTTTTTTTTCACATTGAGGTGCTTCTCTTACTTCGATTTTGGGAAAGAAAATAAAAGCAACTCAAAACTAATGAAAACACTATTTTTATCTCTAATTTAACTTTTTTGGAGAGTGGTGTCATTGGTCACCTTCTCTCTTCATGTGATTGATAATAAATGTAATTTTTTTTATTTTTATATTAATTGTGGTGATCAAATTACAAAATTTTTTAATTTAACAGCATGTAATAAATAAATTAGCATTCCCTTAGCATTCCTTAGTATCCCCTTAGCATTCCTCCTTAGCACTCCCTTAGCATTCCTCCTTAGCATTCCCTTAGCATTCCCACCCTCCTTAGCATAAGTTTAATATAAAAAAAAAAAAAAAAATTAATTTTTATCTGTCAAATATGTGAGATATTGTAGTAATAGTTATAAATATAGCGGTCTACCTAGACATCGACTCACAATTATTATGATGGAAATACCTCGACATAGAGTTTCAACTTCCCCCCGTATGATAAAGTAAAATAATTAAAATGAAAAACAAAAGGGCTGGGATGGGAGAAGGAGGGAATAAGCAGGTTGATTATTTCCCCCCCTCCCCCACCATAATTGATATAGGTCTATGGAAATGAAGTGGGGGGTGAGCTGGGACCCGGATATAACGCATGTTTAATCAGCTGAATGACTGGCGTTACTAAATCGGTAGAAGAAGCCGCAAGGGGACTCTCATTCACCCCGGCCCGTGTTTATCCAGAGCTAAGCTACAACTCGAATGCATACCAAATATGAATGGCTTCACGGCTTAACACATGCTACGGACAGCCGCATGTCATTTTATTACTACTCCCCAATGACTTAGTAAAATGTCTGTGTGCATTTATTAGCCCATTTAGTAAAACACAGAATTCATTGACTCTACGACTTTAGTGCGTGCGGATTTAGACAAAGCATTCTTTATTGTAAAAATTAATAAATATAAAATAATTAAAACGCAACACTAATTATAAAGGTAATGCATTATTTCCCGGGGAAGTCAAGAATAAGGGTTTATGGTTTATATTTTCTATAATTATATGAAGGCTTGATGCTATCTAGAAATAAAAACATATATAAATAGGACGTCGAGAAATTATGCCCGAGTCAGCACATTTGTGGCTATAAAAGTAAGATTTGGCTAAAAAAAACACACTTAATATCAATATTAAATCAGGCAGCTTACAAGCAATCAACTTAATACGGATGAATAAATACGCAACAAAAAGAAACTGACATATAACTCAATTTTGAACGTATAAATTATATTTTTTAATAGTGGGTCTGTCAAACTCCCTGAAAAATTTAAAAAAAATCATGCATAAAGAAAATCTAAAGTGGAACCCATTAGGAAAGTGATACTTGTTTCAAAATGCAACAGAATATAAAGGCCATCCGAAGCAACACACTTAAAAAACTGTTTGAATAGCTTTTTAAATGTTTTTTAAAACTATTTTTAATAGTTATTAGTACTCAAATGTCATGTTTAACGCTTTTAAGCTTCCACTCCTAAATAATATTAACAGTCAGTCGAATATTTCCTACCTAACAGCCAGATAAGATTTGTGGAAGAATAGAGAAACCGATATGTGTGTATGTGGGATTGTGTGCGCGTGTGTCTCTTCTCCAAGTGACCTGAACTCCTTCTGGAGGCTCCTGGGTTTTATGTGCCTAGGCACATTCGTTACTACTCAGGAACTTCGTTTGGTGACTTTTATGTGACTGCGATTTCTTCAGCTGCTTCCGGGGAACCGTGAAATAGAGCCAGCCTTTATATTAATATGTTCTGTGCGGCGACTCCTAGTGGCGACTTACTCAGCCCGGAGGCAAAGAAATCCCCCTGAATGACCCCCTACGTGCCTCGACAAAAAGGAAGCTGTATTTTCAGGAAATGTTACTGTTTATAAGCAGGTAAGAGCGGAACGAGGGCGAATAGCCCCATGCTCAGAGGGCCTAAGGGCTTTTACCGGGCGGCTCTTTGTGTGTTTTGGACAATTTGTCACTTGGCGGCGTAGGAGGACGCATTGTGGCCGGTGACCTCTTGCGGCTCGCAGTCCAGGTGCCCTTGGATAGTGGGGTAATTGTCGAAAGGTGCCCTCACAATACTTGGGTAATTTAGAGAGTTCCTCTAGGATGGCAGGCCGTTCGTTTGAGAACTCTTTTCAAGTGAGTGGAGTTTGACTGGACCCATTCCACGGATTACATACAAAACAGATGTAACTCCATTTTAGAGAGCGCAGACTGCTCATGATTTGTTATTCAACTCTCATCACCATGTCCCGCTGTTTGGAAGCGTATAGATCTGCAACTTTCTAGCGTGGGTATGTTATTTTACAGTCATTCTTTCCATAATGCTTTCATCATCACTGACTGGGTGCTAAAATTCACATGCATATCACCAATTTTCCATTTATTATATGTATATGTTATATTAAGGAATATTACTACGGATTTAATTTTTATTCTTAAAGTGTTCAAGAACTATTGATAAAATTTGGGGTTCAAATTGTTCAGTGGTTAGCCTCTTGAGCCCAAGTTTCTAGGTTCTGCACTAAGTGCCCAGTTCCTCGATAAATCCGCATATTTTTTGATTAGGCAAAAATCAAGCGGCAAAAACGGTGTGCTAATCACATATCTTTAGTGTCGTGGATCGTGAATATTCGTTATGTGTTCCCCACTGGGATACCTTAGGCACGTTACGGGTGTATTATATCAATTTATTTATTTTATTTTAATTTTTATTAAACATACATATTCAAAGCTATAGATCGCTTTGACCTTATTTTATACTAATTTATTATCTATTCTATGTCCTTGTGTAAATAAAGGCTTTGGGGATTGAATGTTCTAAATTATAAAATTTTTCATGAAAAAATTTCACTCAACGATCCTTGGTTTATAAGGAGAGTATTTATTGTTTACACAAGTCACATCAACATTGGATGAGAAAATTTTTATGAAATTTCACAGAATGTTTTTATTAGTAGTAGCAAAAGTAGTATTATATAATAAAAGTATAGCATTAATGCAAACCGAAAGTTACACAAGAAATATAATTTTAATCACGATTTTTACACCAATTATAACTGTTGTATTTTCATCTTTTTTTTATAAATTAGCTAAACTACCATGTGAGAATGGTCGGGGTTTCGGCCAGGAAGAAAAAAATATACACCAAAATTTGGAGTAATATTTTTATTTATGCCAACGTTTCGGCTTAGCTAGTAAGCCATCATCAGGGCAATGGCGTTGAGTGGAGAAATCTCCCCAGGGTGGTTGTTCACATTGTAAACTGCAGAAAACAACTGAGGTTTTCTGCAGTTTACAATGTGAACAACCACCCTGGGGAGATTTCTCCACTCAACGCCATTGCCCTGATGATGGCTTACTAGCTAAGCCGAAACGTTGGCATAAATAAAAATATTACTCCAAATTTTGGTGTATATTTTTTTCTTCCTGGCCGAAACCCCGACCATTCTCACATGATATTCGAGACGGCCAACTAACCATCAACCTTAGCTAAACTACGTTTTGTAAATATTAATGATGGAGAGCTCTGAGAAAAAACTTTTAAGTTTTGAAAACGGTCTTAAACTCTTATCAGTAGAGAAATTTTCATATTATGGATTTAGCTAATCCAACCACCAACTTAATCCGGCCGATTTCAGCCATAAACTCTTGAATCCTTTCTATTTTTTAGTTTACTCTATCATTACAAGAACTGCAGATGCTTGAGACGCGCGGCCACTTAAAAAGAGACATTCCAAAAGTAGTATGCTTGTTGGAAGGTAAACAGTTGGATTCCCCAAGAGATATTCGCTACAAGGAACTGGCCGACGACCTTGCCACCCCTACGCTGGGGTAGTAAACAGCACACGGCGCACACTTGGGGGCAGTGGAAGCACGGCACTGGCGAGGATCTGGGTCTTGGCAGATGTAAGCTTTGTAAAAGGGTGAGGTTCCAGCAAGGGGGGCAGATGGATGCCTTATCAGCCTCGCTACACCTGGCCTACAACCCTTCATCGCCGCCCCGTATCTTCAACAAATAGACGTTGCACCCGGCGCCCTCACCCTCCGCTCAACGCAAACTCTTGTCCCAACATAATGTGCAAATTAATACAAAGATTAACAGATCAAGTCTTCAGTCTAAAAGCCCAGAGTTTCTTTTAATTTCACCCCTATATAATATTATATTATATAGATATTTTATTCAATGGGTCGACGGAGTGTATGCCAAGAGTCAATGTTCAAATTTCCCACAATAATTTTGTAACAAATAAGTGTTGAACTTTAAAATTAGTATCATCTTATTTAAAATTAGTTGTTTGGCAATCTATAGGTGTTAGCTGAAACAAATATAATTCTTTAAGATTAGTGCACCAAATGAATTATATATGAAATGTCTTGCCGAAGACATGTAGCAATAACCATAACTAGTAGCAATTCTCGTTTGCAACCAATTTCTGCAGCTATATCTTTTTGTTTATTATGATTTTTAAAAATGTTTAAATGCATTGTTTCTGAATTTATCTTCTTTAGTTGGAATATTTTAGCTAATGAAGGCAGATATTTATATTGCATAAGTTTCTTTATGGATCACAGATTCTATACTACAAATGTTTTTTTTTTCCCTAGATCATTAAATTTAAGTTAAAGGCAGAAGGATAGTGTTACTTCATATCTGTATTGATTTGATTTACACAATAATTTTTAATGACATACATTTATTATATTATACATTTATTTATCAAACAGTGGAAATGATTTGTTGTTTTTAAGTATTATTTTTTTCTATAAGTTGCAATCAAAAGCGAATAAAGATCAATCAATACAAGGGAATAGAATAAAAAATCTAACTGTTCCAGCCAAGGCTCGAACAGGTTATCTGTCTCTCCCGGTAGCGTAATTGGATAACGCGCTAGCCTGGTTAGCAGGAGATCCAGGTTCGAGCCCTGGCTAGGAGAGTTAGATTTTTATTCTATCCCTTGCATTAATTGGTTTAAATTTACGTGGGATTAAATACCACAATAAAATTAATATTTATAAATGTAAATAAAGATCATTTATTCATTCATATTCATGTATTTAGAAAGAATACCCTTTTATTGCCACTACAAGGCTATATTTGATTATTTTGAAGAAAAAAGAGAAATTAAGAACTAAAGGCAGAAATAATAAGAAAACAGTACTTATCTAAAACATATTTTTCTCGGACGAATTTATCATTAATTCATGATAATATACCCCCTGGTAAAATTACACAAATAAAAACGCCCTTAGCTACCATTACATTCAGCGGTATCATTGGTTGATTACCATAACGGGATGATTAGTAGAAGTTGATGCCTGACCCATGTGTGCGGCTAACACGTTGGAAGCCTGAGGTGCCAGCCACGTGTTCAGGGGCAAAAAACTACCATCTAAGATCTAATCGTAATGGCTAGGCGCCCAACAAGGAGGCATTGGTCAGACCAATTAGAGGGGATCCTATCTGGCCGCTACCTGGGAGGCCTGTGATTCCTCTCGCATCTGCCAGCCACTTTCCCATGCACAGAAGCCGTCATCAGAGAATGCCATATGGAATAATTAAAACTCAAACTCAATATATGTCTATGATTGTTTGTTAACAATAAATAATGTTAGGCCCTCTAACTCGAGCAATTTCTAACTCAGTTTTATGCTCCTCCTCCTCCAAGTCCATTCTGTCAAACTCTATAGCTCCTTACACACTCTCCCTACTTAATCCACTCTAATGATATATACGTCTATGTGTGTGTGTATATATATATATATCCAAACAAGAGGCATATATTAGTAACCTAATGTACATGTTTTTTTTTCATTAATGTTATTAGTTTTTCTTGTTTTGAGTATTTTCTTTCTCCAATATATCAATCAACTTTATATAAAGTAATTACCACTTCTTTTTTATGATTTGATTGTTTGTTTTGAAGTGTATTATAAGATTTTTGAAGTGTATTTTTTAAAATGATTATTCAAGTATTATTTGGCAAAATTACTTTATGAAAATATAGGAAATTGTAAATAAGAAATGACCTGCTTATTTGATCCCAATGTCTATCTCTGAATCTATGTTAACCCTTGAACGGGCTTTCATCTCGACTCTCGATTAACATGGAACACACATAAAAAAATCAAAAGACAGGAACTAAATAGGAGATTTGGACAACTTTACAAGCTGTTAATCTGCAAGTCAACTTTAACTGTGACCAACAAACTTACCATTTATAAGACGTTACTGAGACCTATCTGGACTTATGGAGCCGAACTGTGGAGAACTGCTAAACCATCTAACATCCAATGAATCTAGTCCTTCCAATCCAAAATCCTCAGAATCATAGTGGATGGACCCTATTACGACACAAACTCCTTACTCCACAATGACCTTGAAATCCCTTTTGTAAAAGACGTTATCACAACCCGTTTTAACAAATTCACCTCTGATCTTTCCATGCATCCCAATCCTTTAACACAAACTCTATCTAGTATCTCTCTATCTATCTAGTATTACCCATCCTAAAAACCCACCACCCCGCCAGAATAGGAAATGGCCGCGGGACCTCCTCGTTGCCAACACTTCCTAATAATAATTTAAAAAACAAAAAAACAAACAAAACAATTGTAAATGTATAGTAGATGCAGTAGATTATAAGGTTACTCTAGATAATACGATGCAGTGGATAAGACGGGTCGCGAAGTATCTCCAATGACTGAAGTTCTAATGGGGTTGAAGTACCCCTGTAAGAAGAGACGTGCCGAGGAGAATGCCAAGAGCTTATACCGTGAAGAAGAAGCGAATGGCGAATGTTGATTCTCGCCTTCCAAAAGGTTACGGTCATAAAAGGTGTGATATTTTGTAGCGCGGGGAGTTTTTTTCTTCTTTAGATTTCGATTTTCTTTTCCTCTTTCCTCCCTCCCTGTTCCTTCATCATAACGACTCTCTGTCAGGAAGAGGTAGTGAGTTATGGGAGTCATGTGGTAGCTATTAGTTCGAGAGTCTCGTTCCAAAGCGAATCGCACAGTTTCCTAAATCATCAACTTTTATTTTGTAACTTTTTTTTTATTATTACTCTTTCTTTTCCTTACCGGACTGATGGTCTTCAGGGACTATCTTTTTTTTTTTTTTTTTTTTTTTTTTTTTTTTTTTTTTTTTTTTTTTTTTTTTTNATTATATTAAGAATATTAAATAATAATGTTCAGACAAGCACAGATATCAATTAATATATATACATGTAGTATCAAAAAACACTTATAGCATTTATAGAACATTTATAGCAGCATAAACGGAGATTTAGAACTTCTTAAGAAGTCTTTTGAGAGAAGAAGTACGGAGATATCTATCATCACGAGAAGCTACTTGGCGCCCCGGAAGTGGCTAATCTTGACAATAAGCAATAAATCTGATGCTGAAAGAGGGTGCCCCATCAACAAGCTGCTTGAAAAGGCGGGACTCCCCCGTAAGGAAAAGTGCTTGTTCCGGGCAAGGTAAAGAAAGTGGGGAGATAAAAATCCCTTCTCCTCCCCCCAACCCCCAGCGGCAGAGCAAACAGATTGAGTTTCCTTGGGAGAGACCTGTTGCTGGCGAACCACCCCCAAGGAGTTGGTCACCCCTCAGCCGCAGCTCCCTCGGGCCCTGTTCGCACCCCTTAACAGTCCCTTTTCACCTTGTTTCCCCATCTTAGTCCCCCTTAAACGGAGCACCAGACATGCTTCTTTTCAGCAAAAATTTTCTCACGAGATCAATGAAAAGAGCAGAGAAGTGGTCAGGGGGCTCAGTCTATAACAGGAAACAAGGTACTTTTTTGAAAGAGGAGATTTTCCCATGGTGTTTACCCTTTTGTACTCAACAGGAAATCAAGTAAAAGCAAAATGCACACGAAGACGTTAAGCTTCCAATGTATCCGACTTTTAATTCACGAATATGTAGTTTTTATAACTTTACGACTAATAAATAAGCCCAAGATCATTCAACATTAAAATTCTAATTTCTGTTAAACTAGCATAAAATCTTGACCACTGAAAAGCACAAATTCATTAAATAATTAAATAAATTATTGATGTATACAGTACAGAATTTTAGAACAACTCACGGATTACATTAGTACTCAAGAACAAGTAATGCACACTCTCTACAAGTAATGCAGTTTATTAAGTATATACTATTTTCCTCAATGGGACATTGGAATGGGAAATATAGAAAAAACAATAAACAAATTAAAATATATAATAAATAGCGAACAATAAGTGTTTTTTTTTGTGTGTGTACTACTAAAATTTCTTATTAGTTATTGGTGTGTATTTTATGAAACGTATATATAATAATTTTAGAGGATTAAATTCACATTGGACTTTTTCATCTAGGGGGCAAGAGATTTAATCTGAATTCCAAGTGGGTAAAGTAAGCAACCCACGGATTCAGGTAGGATCGGCACGTGGAGCCGCCTGGCGCGTGTGTACACCGCCCACACACACGCGTTGTGGCACATCACCTGTCCTGCATGCCTCAATGTCAGCCGAACAGCAGGCAAAAACTCTTATGTAACAGAAACTTCTCTCACAACATCTGTAGCGGATGGGATCACTCCGGGCATTCTAAACGGTTAGAAGTGTAACCAAATGCATCATTCAGTCATTGCAGTGTCACGTATGATTAGAGTGTTACTTTTTGTAAGACTAATTTTGATCACTTTTAGGTATGTAGAAAGTATTATCTGAATATGTCATTTGAGGCAAAAAATCAGGGTTACAATAACAACAAAAAAAGTACCTCGTCACCTAGGCCTAAGCAAACCTAATTTAAAATATTTATTGTCTTAAAGCTTGGAGCAGGGTTCTATTTGCAAATATATAAGAGGTGTGGATTGGGCCGAAATAGGATTCAATTTGCAAATTAATAGAAACTGAAGAATAAGACCGGAGTTGGGTTCTATTTGCATATCTATGAGAGCTGGGGGACCAGGTCGGACTAGTGTACAATCAGCAGATCTATAAGAGTTTTGGGATCAGGTCGGACTAGGATTCAATTTGTAGATCCATAAGACTTTTGGGACCAGATTGGAATAGTGTTCAATTAGTAGATCCATAAGAGTTTTCGGATCAGGTCGGACTAGTGTTCAATTAGTAGATCCATAAGAATTTTGGGACCAGGTCGGACTAGGGTTCAATTAGCAGATACATAAGAGATTTGGGATCAGGTCGGACTAGTGTTCAATTTGTAAATCTATAAAAGTTTTGAGTCTAGGTCGGAGTAGTGTTCCATTTACATTTTTATGACCTAGCGGGTCAGAAATATAAGAAGTGGGGATCACACCGGGTTAACACATCCATTGTTAATTAATTTATGATATAATCCATGAAATGTCATAGGACATGTATCTCACCATAGATTTTCTATCCATTCTCCCGATTTCGTAAAAATAAGAATTTCCTTCTTCCAAACTATTTTTATATCAAAAATGTAATTATGGCGTCTCTCTCGAAAATAAAAAAGTCGAAGATGTTCCACCTTTTTTTTTACTTTACTTGTCATAAAGTATCAATTGGTAAAACAAATAAACTTACATTATTATTATATTAGGGAAGTATTATTATATTGCTTTCTTCCATAATTGAAAAATATTCTTAAGGCAAATCTTTAAAGTCATAAGATTCTCCTTAAAATTTTCACTCTATATCAAAGAAAGGTTAATTATTATTAGAAGTTCATTTTATATGAAACAGCATTATGAGGGATGCGAAGAGTTCATATTACCAAAGTGCTGATGAAACAGTAGAGCCTTTGAGGAGGTCTTGTTTAGAGAATAGCTTGTGTTAATAACAAGGCAAGCTTTAATAAAGCTAAGCTTAGTTGTATTGCCTTGTGCTTTTTCTCTTCTTCTTTTAAAGTATTCTCTGTCTTTCCCTCTTGAGTACTCAGGGAAGGGTCGGTGGGGGAGGGAGAGTAGTTTTTAATTCCTTCAAAAGTCCTCCGGTTCCCTCCTCCTGCGGTCACCCGATGTTTTCTTACCCTTTTATACAAGAGGAGGCTCTTGTAGCTTTACCCGGGGAAAAAACTTTCGAACTCGAAGAGGGAGAGCGGCTCGAAACATTGATTACAGAGAGGTAGGAAGCGAGGGGAGGGGGCAAGATGCCACTTGGATGAATTGTTTTTAAAAATTAACTGCTATAACTTAGCTGATACTGAGGTGATGGTAGCTGTGTAGTTGGTGTGCATTGCTCCGACGATCGATATTGGGTTTGAGTCTCGCTGGGAATGAAGATCATTTCACGGACCTTTTGGCCATCGAGGAACTGTTTATCATAGTGCATTGATTGATTAATAACTTCTACAACTTCTCTAATGCTTATGTCACGGCACCCGTATGGTTAGCTTACATGGCTCCCAGGATCTGATCCTGGAAATCTCTGGAACTGATTTGGAACTAGCTCAGAACGAAGATCCTTTCATGGAACTCTTGGTTAATGGAGGGTTCCTCATCATAATGCATTGCTGATATAACTAGGCCCATCAATCCTCAGCACAGATACTCCAATTCCATCCCTTTCACTAATGGTAGTCCTTCACGACAAGAAGGGTTTCCTAAAGAGAGGATCTTGGGGTTGGATATCGTTAAGATCGTTTCACCTCTGTTTGCAGTAGAAAATAATTTTATTCAATGTATTATAATCTTAATTTATAAAACAAAGTTATGGTATTTGAATAACTGGATTCAAGTAGTTAAGTAAGGCAAAAGAACAAAAAATATGGGACGCGAAGATTTTAATTTTAGCGCCATTTGCTATATTTCATTATACATTAATTTACCTTCAGAATTTAGTATTGTTCATATCTTTAGGAGGATGTGAATGGATCACTGATAGACCTTGACTGTGTATTACAGTATCTTAAGGTTACTTTTCGGCCTCCAAGGATATATCAGGTTTCATATAGAAAACCATAGGTTTCATCAATCAACAACATTTCAAAGAAAGATTAATTATTATAAGGAAGTTCATTTTATATGAAACAACACTAAGAGAGACGCGTCTCGAGAATATCCTGGTGCTTAAGAGTTGGAACTTTGTAGGGAAAAAAACTAGAAATATGTCCTACTGATTTTGAAGTTGACTTTTTAAAGTTAAGTAACTGGCAAGAGAAATATGAACTTACTCATTCTAAAATATAAAAAATTGTAATCCTAATATTCTTTTTGAGAATTTAACTTCTCTGAGTACCCTTCTTTCTAAGTGAAATATTTATTCTAAAATAATAAATATTTTATGTTACAGCTTCACTAGGCATGAGACGGTGGCCCACCACCCCTTAGCACAGATACTCCAATCTCACCCTTTTCACTATTGGCAGTCCTTCATGACCAGAAGAGTTTCCTAACCCTGCGGTTTTATTTGGTTAATCCTTTAACCCTAATGGAATAAATCTACCAAGAAAAAAACACATGAAATATAAGTACTGGACCTGAGAGCTTTTTTCAATATATATAATTTATTTTATTTTAATTTTTATTAAACATACATATTCAAAGCTATAGATCGCTTTGACCTTATTTTATACTAATTTATTATCTATTCTATGTCCTTGTGTAAATAAAGGCTTTGGGGATTGAATGTTCTAAATTATAAAATTTTTCATGAAAAAATTTCACTCAACGATCCTTGGTTTATAAGGAGAGTATTTATTGTTTACACAAGTCACATCAACATTGGATGAGAAAATTTTTATGAAATTTCACAGAATGTTTTTATTAGTAGTAGCAAAAGTAGTATTATATAATAAAAGTATAGCATTAATGCAAACCGAAAGTTACACAAGAAATATAATTTTAATCACGATTTTTACACCAATTATAACTGTTGTATTTTCATCTTTTTTTTATAAATTAGCTAAACTACCATGTGAGAATGGTCGGGGTTTCGGCCAGGAAGAAAAAAATATACACCAAAATTTGGAGTAATATTTTTATTTATGCCAACGTTTCGGCTTAGCTAGTAAGCCATCATCAGGGCAATGGCGTTGAGTGGAGAAATCTCCCCAGGGTGGTTGTTCACATNAATATTAAATAATAATGTTCAGACAAGCACAGATATCAATTAATATATATACATGTAGTATCAAAAAACACTTATAGCATTTATAGAACATTTATAGCAGCATAAACGGAGATTTAGAACTTCTTAAGAAGTCTTTTGAGAGAAGAAGTACGGAGATATCTATCATCACGAGAAGCTACTTGGCGCCCCGGAAGTGGCTAATCTTGACAATAAGCAATAAATCTGATGCTGAAAGAGGGTGCCCCATCAACAAGCTGCTTGAAAAGGCGGGACTCCCCCGTAAGGAAAAGTGCTTGTTCCGGGCAAGGTAAAGAAAGTGGGGAGATAAAAATCCCTTCTCCTCCCCCCAACCCCCAGCGGCAGAGCAAACAGATTGAGTTTCCTTGGGAGAGACCTGTTGCTGGCGAACCACCCCCAAGGAGTTGGTCACCCCTCAGCCGCAGCTCCCTCGGGCCCTGTTCGCACCCCTTAACAGTCCCTTTTCACCTTGTTTCCCCATCTTAGTCCCCCTTAAACGGAGCACCAGACATGCTTCTTTTCAGCAAAAATTTTCTCACGAGATCAATGAAAAGAGCAGAGAAGTGGTCAGGGGGCTCAGTCTATAACAGGAAACAAGGTACTTTTTTGAAAGAGGAGATTTTCCCATGGTGTTTACCCTTTTGTACTCAACAGGAAATCAAGTAAAAGCAAAATGCACACGAAGACGTTAAGCTTCCAATGTATCCGACTTTTAATTCACGAATATGTAGTTTTTATAACTTTACGACTAATAAATAAGCCCAAGATCATTCAACATTAAAATTCTAATTTCTGTTAAACTAGCATAAAATCTTGACCACTGAAAAGCACAAATTCATTAAATAATTAAATAAATTATTGATGTATACAGTACAGAATTTTAGAACAACTCACGGATTACATTAGTACTCAAGAACAAGTAATGCACACTCTCTACAAGTAATGCAGTTTATTAAGTATATACTATTTTCCTCAATGGGACATTGGAATGGGAAATATAGAAAAAACAATAAACAAATTAAAATATATAATAAATAGCGAACAATAAGTGTTTTTTTTTGTGTGTGTTTGTGGGGGATGAGTTTATAATCAAGAATAGTATTTTTTAAAAGTTTGAGTTTCGCAAAATTTATCTGTAGCTGAAAATTTAGGGCTTTTGATATGTATGACCGCATCCTCCGAACTCAGAAATTTCCCAAAGGGGATGTAAAAGGGTGACTAAGAGTCTCTAGAAGCTCTCTCACACATTCAATTTGCAAATCCGAGCTCTGAGAATGCAGTGAGAGATTTAGAAAGCGCTATACTTAAATTAATCAATAAATTGGGCGGAGCTAAGGAACTTTAAATTGAAAAAAATCATATTTTTTTACATTTACCTTACTCCGTCATCCATCTACATTAATTTTCCTTGCTCAATCCGGACTCCTTTCAGATAAGGACCAGAGAGGAGTCCAGGTTGACCCGCCATAGACTCTCAAGCAACTGATTCTTAGCAGTGAGTCATGCAAGTTACTCCCCCCCCCCCTTTAGTTTGAGTGTAGGGTTGTTAAACTAGGACAGGGGGAAGGTTGATAAGAAAATTACGCTTATGTAAACATTTTGATATGCCTCACTTCCATGTGTCAGGAATAATTCAGATGACTGGTGGGCTCTTTCTTAGATCACACGTGTATTCAGACTTCAAAGGAGTTTGTATTCCCATTTTCGGCGAGACGAGAGCTCGGAAGGGAAGGGGGGGTTGAGAAGGAATAAGAGGAAGGCAAACTCTTGATAGCGTGAGTGTGTGCGAGTGTGTGTGAGTTGAAAAAGCCACCAGCTGATCGATGGGGTAAAGAGGAATATCACTTCTTATAATCACAAAGACTCCTCCACTCTCCCGCACCTGATAATCTGACAGCTCGGCTTTGATAAGAAGTTGAGTAGCAGGAGATGCCTGACAATCATAACGGGGAAGAGAAAAATTTAGACTTAATTTAAACGCACTGAAAATCGCGAGTTGGAGTGATGTAGACAAAATAATAATACAAAAAAAAAATCTAGTGTCCTCAAAATAAAGTTACAAATAGCTCTGTTAGACCGATGATTTTGTATGATTCTCCCAAGCCTGGAGTTGCGGATTTATGTTTGGCCCTGGTCAGACTATTATCGTTAAATGTAAGCTTGCCTAGTACCGTGGATGTATACAAGTGGGAAGATACGCCTATACCCAATATGGTTACATGGGAACATAAAATAAGAAAAGAAAAACGCTTCCATTTTTCTTAGCTGACCAAATGAAAGGAAAAAAAAATCATTCTACGGACAGTTAATAGAGGCACAGGGTTTAAACACAGGATGAGTTTATTCTTGGCCCATGGCTTACTGGAGGTGTATGGTTGGCATACCTTCTTGTAAGCCTGATTTTTCTCCTTTCACAAACTCAAGTAGGCCTAGGTGTTAACAGGAGAACCCCAGGAGTCTAGTACTATATCCAATGAGATTACTTTGCCTCCTAACAAATAACATTATGTAAATTTCCTAACATACTGTTATTCCCGATTTTATGCGTGAAATATAAATCATAAATGATATTCTTTGTGGTAATATCATTACAAAAATACACTATTTTGATTTGATTGAAATTTTAAATATTGAATGATCAATAGCAGAGAGAAAAAAAAGAAGTGATTTTTCCTGTTTATGCTCTTCTCTGAAGCCCTCTACTATCCTACTATTCTCCCAAAAAACTTATTCAACTAATGACTACGCTAAGAAATATTTTTATTCCAAGTTTCCTTAAAAACAGAGTGGGACCTGTAGAGCATTAATGAAATAGGAGTATGTATACCTATCCATAGCACACATAAAATTAGATTCCCCAGAATTTAAAACGATGAAAATTAAAATTTTTTTTTCTCTTTGGCACTATTTACTCACTTTTCATTATTATTATTTCATTTTATAAGTTAAACATTAACACTTTTGATTTAATCAATGGCATAGTTTTTTTAAATTCATCTATTGATTATAAAGTCTTCTTTGTTTATTTATTAAACTAATTAAACAAATACTTTTACAAAATGTCCGAATTGAAAATACGCGAACAATGAAGAACTCTGAAGAAGAGAAATAAGTTGAACATTGAATTTCATTAGGGAACTGGATCAGGAAATCTGGTGGAGGAACCAGTTTGTATTTGTCGCTAGTTATTTTGTCAGCACAATACGTTACAATACGCGGGGATTTTTCGACGGGGAAGTTTGATTGTTTTTGAGCATGAGGTATATTCCTCTATTGATATNGAGAGATTAGATTAGACTAGTTCTTTATTTTCATAGGATGTACATTCTTTCTTCCTGACAATTTCAAGCTACTAATAATTTACACTTTTTAATCCTAATCCATTTCCAAATAAAACAAAAAAAAAAGAGGGGGAGAGAGAGAGAGAGAGAGAGAGAGAGAGAGAGAGAGAGAGAAATATAATGAACGTGTCCGTTTGGGGGTGTCTAGGAAAATAAATATGGCCGAAAAATGATTTTTAACCCAGATGAACAGGTAAAAGGATGGTTTAGAAACCAAAATAGCAGAAAATTGAAATAAAGATAATTCCCGTCAATGAAATGTTGTCGCAGCTAAAACTTCAGATCCTATAGGAATCGATTTCAGTAAGGAATGAGTCTATTGATTTCATCGGTAAGAAAAAAATTAATTTTATCGGTATGCCGACAGCATAAATTATTTTCCCCCCAGGAATGTAAGACTTGGACCTAGCTTCCTTACTTTAACCGGCCCCCAAGCAGGTAATACAACTGTGTGCAGTCACAAAAATACCAGTTTCTTGTATTTCCACTTCCTCATTCTCGTGTCTCCCCTCTCACTCACCTGCGTGGGATTCTTTTGGGTTACGACTCCCCCCTTTACCCCGTCTCGCTCCTGAGACAGAGGCATTCCTGCGAGAATTAAATTATATATTCGTGCTGATGTGGGAAGCGGGACTGGAAATGTAAATGAGCATCTCGGTGCGCGACAAAAGAACCGAAAAAGGAATTATTTTTATTTTTTCTTGCCTCTCGTCCGACCAGGTTTAGTCCCGGAGAGGAAGGGATACTTAAAGGTACCCACCCTATTCTAAAACCCGTGGTATATTCTAAAATCTTTTCCCAGGGCAGGGCTCGAACCCGCTACGCCTGACACGGAATTCCCTCAGCCAAGCCGGAGTTCCTGGTGGAGAATTATTAAATGATTATTTATTCTTAATACGACAATATTATTTTAAAGCAGATAATTGAAAAAAAAAATTGAATGTACAAAAAACGTGAATCGTGTTAAAATTTAAAAAATATCCCATTCATAGGACCAGCAAAGCTTAGTAACTTTTCGAATTTTCTCTTCACTTGTTAAGATCTATTACACACTTTTTTGACAGCTGAGAACTAGAAACTTTGTAGAAAATTAAAATAATAAGTAATTTACGTTAGTAACATGAATATTTTTCGTATTTCAGTCGATTATGCCTTGTTAATTTTTTCAATGCAAATTAGCATGTTATCATATTTGGAATGTTAAACATTTAAATACATAAAATTTATGCACTTAAATTACCTATAATAAAGGAAGAATGGCAAATTATTTACGATAATTAATAATACAAAAAAAAAAAAACCTTTTTGTTTTGGTTGAGAAAGAAAATTTAGCAATTACCTGTTATTTTCTTGCCTCGGGTCTTTAAAATTCTACTTTAAGAAGAAAGAAAGAAGCTAAAAAAGTGTGTGTGTGTGTGTGCGTGTGTGTATATTATATGTATTATTTAAATGTCCGCTATGTTTTAGATAAAAAAATGTAAACTTTTACCTATTCTATAGTTTTGGGACACAAATGTATACAACATAATAAGTATGAATTATAATTTCCAACATGAACATACAATTTTTAAGAATAACTTATAAAATGAATATTATTATCAGGATTGAGTTTCCGGTCGGTCAAGTTCCATAATAACTTCTCATTATCTTAAATTAAACAGGGAGAAACTGGTTAGTATTCGTAGGTCCTAAGTTTATAAATATTATTTAATTTGTGGTATTTAATCCCACGTAAATTTTAACAATTTTTAGTGCAAGGGAACAGAATAGAAAATCCTGGCTGAGACAGTTAGATTTTTTATTCGGTTCCCTTGCTCTAAAAACTTTTAAATAAATTAATTTGTACTCTGCCCTAATTGGGGCTTTTTAAGAAAATTTTTAATTTTGCATTAAACATTTACAAATATTATATATTTCAATTTGACGGAAGAAAATGTTTTCTTTTTTTTTATTCAATGAAGAGGGAGTAATAACTGCATCTAAATATTTACAATACTTGGAAGACAATAAGACCACTTTATGCTCATTTTCTTGAAACTGTCTTAACTGGACACTCTTGGACACTTTTTTTTTAAATTGTTGAACTGTTTATTTCTCAAATTTTTTTCCCTCCAATCCCCAGTGATAGTGATAGTGATAAATAGAATACACTCGATTCAACTATAATTACAGTGATTAACGAAGAATAAGTTACAGTTAGAGTGGTTTCTCTCTCGGTCAGGTTGATTGAAATACCGACTGCTATAGCGGTCTGGATATAGCGGACTGGAAATAGCGCAGAAGGCAGAGATGCCTTACCTACTACAGAGGACTTTGTAGACGCCCAGGTCGTACTCGGCGCGGGGGAGAAAAAGCCCGTAGAGAAACAGCAGCTTTTGCTAAGTACTCCCTTTTGTTGACGAGATTAGAAGCGGAGATGGGGCCGGGGAGGGGGGCGTCTTATTCCGGAATGGAGACAAGAGAAAAGGAGACTGTCTCATTGTCTCTTCTCACTGGCGGGCTCTCTAAGGCGAATAAAGACTCGTTACTCTTCCCTTCATATTAAAATTTTGTTTGATCCACTTCTTCTAAACCTACACCTACTTATGTCATACGAAATGCATTCCATTCCTAACACGGATTATTCTGTCCATGGAACTCCATTTCTTTTTCTTCTCTCTCTTAATTTTTTTAAAATTACATTTTGTTAATGAAACATCTCGAAATTTTTTGACAAAGTATATACAAAAAAAAATATATATACAAAAAGGAATAATTAAATGTCACTTTGTAGAGAGAATGGTGCTATTAACTCCATTCCCAACAAATTTTAGGGTCAAGACCCAAGAGGTCACGAGGCTATCTTTGTCTTAGTCNGAATTTCAAAATAACTGAAAGAAATGAAATGACCTTCTGTTATAAGCTAATAAGGGACATAAATTTCATGAAAAATAAAATATATTATTAATTTGTTAAGTGATTAGAAATTCTTTTATTCGAAGCTTATTTTAATATTACTTAATTGTATTTAAATTTTTTAATTAAAGGTCACTACATCTTATGAAAGATGGTTTAAGCTAAATATAGCTATTTTATGTTTACAAAAATAATAACATTGGCATATTATACCTGAACATAAAAATACATTGAATTGAAATTTCACTAAAGAATGATAATTAGATTGATTATATTCATAAATATGTTTTCCGGGCTTGACCATGTAGGAATGTTTTTGCCGGTCTTTCGCACATTGTATGCTGAAATTAGATATTTAGATTATTTATAAGAAAGAAATTTATACTTCAAGGGAACCAAAACTATTTTTTTTTTTCCAAAATTGATAAATGTATGCTTGTGTGTGTTTGTTTGTACGTTAATATATTTGTTTGTTCGAACTCTGGAGTCCAAAATTTTTTGAAATGGAGAAAATAAATGATCATGCCTGAATGCAAGTAAAATATTCTTGTCAACAGAGTTCCGACAACAAAATTTCAGAGAAGGAATTTAGGAACCTCCTTTCTTTCTCCTCTGGAATTATTCAATGACCGGAAGTTTCTTAAGACAGCCTTCAGAAGAGAAACAGTAAAGGCTTCAGATCCTACATTAGCACAAGAAGCAAACTTCCTGCTCCTTAGAGGAAATTCTTTTGTAGTCATTGTCAATAGCATTGAACCCTCCCGAAAAGGCCTCCAGGGCAGATGGCTTCCTCTCACCAACGCAGGTAAGACGTTCCCAAGGAAAGACAGATCCTGGCAGGCACTTCGGGAGTGCTCTCTCCGCCCGAGGACTACGTTCCTCCAGGGTCGTTCGCCGCGCGGGGGAAGCAGGTGAGACGGGGCTTGGCTTGTCACCTGCACCCCCATCTCATAGCCGCCCACGCTAAAAACGACATGTGCATCCCTTGCCTATCTCTCATATCCGTGACAGATTTTTATCTCTCTTGTTAGGGGAAGGCATTTTTTTTTTCTTTCTCTCCCTTGTTTTGTTTTTATATAATAAGTAATTGTTTCGTTTCCCGCTCGATAGACTGACTCATTCTGTGGACACAAAAACTCGCCTTATCTCTCATAGGTGTCCTAAACACACCTGGACTAGGCCTACATATAATAGTAATATCAGTTGAAAATCAGATGAAACTACGTTTAATAAGATTATTTATATACCGTAACATTTTAATAATACTTTTTTTATCAGTTAAATGGCTAAAATAATAAAATTTAATCAAAATTGTATTCAAACGATTTATTATGCTAAATAAATATAGGAAAAAGACTCTGAGTCAACACATTACTTACTTCAAACATAATAATGACCTTTTAAAAATCAATTCAACTGATATTCTTTCCTTAATTAGCACGTATACTGCCACTGTGTTGCCAAAAAAAAAAAAAAAAATTTGATCTACTCTAAATGTCTAATAACTTTAATAAGTTTAATTAATTTAAATGAATTCAAAACTACGTGTTATGATTGTAAAGATTAGTCAATGAAAAGAAAAATACAAAACGGTAACAAGAGAATAGAAAAAAAAACAGAAGGAAATAATTAATATTATTTTATGAAGTAGATCAATAATTACAACAATACAACTGAATATGTTTTTATTTTATTCTACAACCCATACATTCTTCTTATTTTTAGTTATATTAAAAGTGGAGTGAATGTTTATATTCATCATAATTTTAAAGTACATTTCAAAAGCCCTTAACCCTTCTGGGCCTTGTCTGAGAAGTGAACTAAACAAAAAAATTATAAATAAAAATAAAAAAGTCCAGAGGACTGCACTTTGAATGTGGAGGAAAATGAGTTTGAAGTTATTTCAGCCTGTGTGTTTGCACACAAACTTTTTGATGAGCAGAGCGAAAGGGTTCGGGAATATCTTCCCTGTGTTCTCACTATCATGCAAGGTGCCACCGTAAGGGTTTGTTTATAAGGGTTGCCTGAGTTGGGCATCCTTCCCCTATTAAAAGTTTTAACCTAGCTCTCGCTAAATCCTTTACTTTAATCGTTCGCCCTTTCCTCCTGATTAAAAACTCTCTCTTCATTTAAATCTTTTATATTTATAAAACAAATTCGCCTTTACAGATTCCAATCAGGAAAATAAGTCTTTCCCCCCCCCCCCACAC
>KZ808143.1:12922-24592 GCA_000696205.2 Oncopeltus fasciatus | reverse complement strand
ATGGACTACCTCTTAACCCATATATATATATATATTAAAATTCATGTTCAAAGTGGAATATACTGTTTTAAGATTTTTTAAATTAATTATTGCCATTTTTACGTCTATTTACATCGAGATCAATATCGAATTGTAAATTGATTTAAAAAAAGACCGATACAAAATTCTGTCTTTATAAAAGAATATAAGAATAACGAGTCAAATAAATAAATAAGTTTTTCTGGTCAAACTCACTCACTTGTTGCTTGCAAGTATTGTTGCCTCTAAGGGGTTGTTGCCTTAGTCTGACAATCTTTCTTAATTACAATTTCCGAAACATATTTCACTCCAACAATTACTTTCAATCCGTTACACCGTCTCTCTTACTAGCAAATATGGTGTCTCTTTAGTCATATTTTAGAGAGCCATTTTCTACTGGGTCTTGCGAACCTCTTGATAACACTGCACAACCACCAACCTATTTTTGCGTTGCATCCCACAGGCGAAGACATATCGGATCTGGATTGTGGTTTGGAAGTAACTTTTTTTTGCAGATTATAAATATTGTCTGACAGAGATTAAGATATGCGTTAGACTATATTCTAAGCAGATAGTTAAGATATTTTCAAAATTAGCTTATATATATATATATATATATATATATAATTGTTATATAAGACCCCAAGGAGGATTATTAAGTGAGCTATTGTATGCAACGAGGTATGATGTCAGAGGCAATGCACTCGAGTCCCACGTGGGAGGAGCTGCTTGCATCGGTGGAAAATTCGCGCAGTTTACGGCAGGGTAAGGAAATTGTTCAAAACTAAACGTCTCAGCACAATCATTAGACGTGTTAATGAATAACTCATTTGAATAATATTCCTCAATGGGATGGATGTAGGAGGAGAAGAAAGTTGTCCCTCTCCCCTGCTGAGCCATCGGCTGCCGAATCGATTGGCCCATGTGTGTCTGTTCGGAAGGGGGTGTGTGTGTGTGTCGGGGGAGGTTTCACCCTGTAACCGCAAACCGGCGGATCACCGTTCNATAGTTATTCGATATATATATATAATAGCTATACTTATTGTTTGAGTTTAAACATTTCATTATGTTTTAATGTTTTCTGATTTTGTATCTATGATTGAAATCCTGATGTCCGTAGCAAATGGTGGAAGCGGGACTAAATAAATTTTATTCAAGTTAGAAGACCGCCGAACGTTATTAGGAAGGATCGGTCAGGGGTTCAGACCAAGGATTTCAATGAATAAAAACTAATTTGTAAAAAAAAAAAAAGGTTTTATTATTGGCAACGTTTCAGCTTAAATTTATTCAGATGAGAAGGGAGAGGGTCTCCTGCTTTAGGATTACTAAATCATGTCCAGTAGTAACCTTAAAGTTGAAGACTCTCTCTCTCCATTACCTTCATTTCCCTGAAGAAGTTCTGAAATTAAAGCCGAAACATAGGCCATAATAAAACTTTTTATTTGCAAATTAGTTTTTATTTAAGCAAATACAAGATTGAATCCCTGGCCAATCCCTCCTCCTAAATAAATTGTATTTCGTATTTGTGTTTCATTAAAACTTGCCTACTTCTTTGGCGACACCAACAGTTCCTTCGCTGCCAATCAATATATTCCATGCACCACATGATGCCACTCTGGGATATTTTGCACCCGCTAGAGCTTCAGGTATGAACAAAAGCGCAGACCTTGCCCGACTCCACAGGTAATGCCGGTCGGGCGCCTCGCTCCAGAGAGTTATTAGCTTCGGAAATATAATTCTTCCAGATAAGATAGAGCGGAAGAGTGTCGGGGGTGGTGGAGGGGGGTAGTGAGGGGTCACTGAGGCTGGGAGGGGGTGGAGTTTTGAGAGACTGGTAATCAATAGGCGGCTATTAGAGGTGGTCGTGTGTGCTCCGCCTGTCTGAATTATTAAACGCGTAATGTGTTATATTCGTGGGTGGAGAGAGAGTCGCATGCCGCTCCGCCTTCCTTGCTCCCGTATCTCTGATTTCCGTGTGATAATGTCTGAATGGCTCATTAGTCCATATATACTACCTCTTAACCCACCCATAGAAAATCACTAATATTTTAACGTAATAATTTTCTATCAGAACCATATCGGGGCTGATGGGGAGTGTGGGGTTCAGACTTACCCGAATGGTTTAACAATTTAAAAGAGAAGAAAGAGAATACTGAAAAAAAAATTATTGTAATTAAATATAATATTCTCATACCTTCTATTATCCGTCTTCATTGGTTTCTGCAAACCATCTTCTGTTGGCGAGCGCTTTCGGACATTGTCCATCTTCGTGGCCGAATACATGTGTTCACAGTCACTGTCTGTATTCAACTGCTCGTTGAATACAGACCGTGACAGTGAACGTATGTATTCGGCCAGAAGATGGACAATGTCCGAAAGCGCTCGCCAACAGAAGATGGTTTGCAGAAACCAATGAAGACGGAGAATAGAAGGTATGAGAGTTCTATATTCATTGGTGGTAGAAATAATAACCCTCTAAATATAATATTTTTAAGTAGTTCTATATAAATGTAAAGTATTGATAGATGGTATTTAAATTATCATACCTTCTATTATCCGTCTTCATTGGTTTCTGCAAACCATCTTCTGTTGGCGAGCGCTTTCGGACATTGTCCATCCTTGTGGCCGAATACATGTGTTCACTGTCACTTTCTGTATTAGTGACAGTGACAGTGAACACATGTATTCGGCCACGAGGATGGACAATGTCCGAAAGCTCTCGCCAACAGAAGATTTGCAGAAACCAATGAAGACGGATAATAGAAGGTATGATAGTTCTATATTCATTGGTAGTGATAATAACCCTTTAGTTATTTAAATTGTTAAATTCAATTAAGTTTTTAATATGGCACCACAAAATATGAAAACCTATTTGAAATATAAAATTTTTTTCAGAATTATAAAAAATTTAAGAAAATAGAGACTGAGGTAAAAAAAATAAAAATGTTGAGGGGGGGGGTCCCCCTTTGATGAGTCTATTTCGAATTACGATGGCTTCCGACATAAAGATGTTTTCAGCTGGCGTGTCTGGAATGCATTTTCTAACAAACAACATGAAACAATATTATATATATATGTGTGTGTGTGTGTGTGTGTGTGTTGTATGGGTGGATATCCACTTATATCTATATTTGGGAATAATATTATTTATATGTATGTGTGTGTGTATAGAAAATTATGCATATGAAGAAGTCAGTATTTTGATAGGAAATTAATTTAAAATTTTTGAATCTAAGTGTAAACCAAAAAAATTAAATAAATATGAAAATAATAATATAAATCTGAAAAATAGTTCTAGACATCTTAATTTCTTAGAAGGGTTTTCTTTATACATTGAAATAGTTCTATTCGACAAGTAGCGATACCAAAATATTTATAGTCTTGAAATGAACTGAAATGTTAGAGTATTTTATGACAGGCTGACTTATTTTTGGTAGTGTCAGTAGCAGTTTTGATAGGAATGACTGGTTTTTAAAATGGTTGTCCATGGTAGAACAACCCTCCTATTTTTCCGTCCCCTCAACTTATTCCCTCTGATCCCACGGATATCATCAATCCACCATTTGATCACTTTTAACTTCCGTCTTTCCTGTCACCCTCGCGGCTGTATACGTCCCCTACACAAATCCATTACTCCTGCTCAAGCAGTTCATGGACTCACTTGCTCGTCGATGGTGATTGCATGTGGCTCAAGGAAGAGTAACTCCTGTGATCTTAACCTGAAACCTTCCATTTAACTATAGGAATAATCCTAACCCACAGATAAGATAATTGAGTACCTGAACTATCTATGAAGAAATCTATGAAGATTTCTTTGTCGTCAAAAGTCTACATCCTCTCCATTTGCACTCTCTAAGTGTACCTAAGAGTTGTGTTTTTTATTTTACCTGCACCCATGACACTGGGAAAATCTCAATTAATGCCTGCCTAGATGGGAACCCTTCAGCGCCAGCTTCCGAGTGCCATATGGATTTATTTGGCTTTGCAAAACTTAAACGAAATCTAGCTAGGCGCTAAATAAAATTAAAAATAACGGATATGACTAAATCACATAACTTACTGTATATTAAAATGACATATATGAAGCAACACGTACATAAAAAGAGAATGGCTTTGTAAATTTAAAAACAGCACAATAAGAATGAATAAATATTTTATTTGGTTGTGGTATTTTGGTAGCATAACTTTAGTACTGGTAGCATAACAGGCAAGTGCACCGGCCCGGATAGCAGGAGATCCAGGTTCGATTCCTGGCTGGGACAGAAAGATTTTTTTATTCTATTCCCTCTCATGAATTGTTTAATAAGAATGAATTTATGAACTTACGAATTTTATTTAGAAATTGAACATTTTATTTTAATTGGTCTCCACAGCTGTAATTTAATATAATTTCAAAAGTTAATCTAACTTCAAAATATTTGCCTCAAATTACTACCTTTGTCAGGAGACTATCTTTTTGCTGAAGCAGAGGAGACGAGAGACTGAACATGATCTCTCGGGCCTCAGGGAGCTTTGACTCCGATAGTTATTCGAGTTGGCCTATTGCTCTTCGTAGTGTCGAATGCGGACGAAGTCAGTGCTATTAATCCCAGCAAAACTGGAAAGACTCCAGCGAGGTGGGAAAATTGTGCCTTAAAGAAAGAGGGCAACAGATAAAATTTACTCTAAAATTTCGGGAAAAAAATCATTATATTACCTATTCGGATTTTTCAATTAAATCCTTATAGCACTAACAAACCAAATCCGATTTACACTTAATAAATGACTGACATGGAATATATATCTCACATTTAAATACGTTTCTCTTATTTAAGAGGCTTTCCTATTCGAGAATATAATTAACTGTTTGCTTTTATTGAGATTTTGGCTAACGGAAGCGTAAGAAGGCCAAAGGGCTTGAAATTCAGGCGTTTTGCAATCCTGCACCCATAAGGAAGACAGAGCCACATTCACTGAGTAAGCTAACTCGCGAGAGCCATGAATAAGATCAGACGGAGTGCGTGGCTCTATCCACTACCCTATTCCCTGAAGAAGGCCTGAAATTCAGGCCGAAACGTCAGCCAAAATAAGAACTTTTGATTCAAAAATATGTTGTTATTTCTAAACTAATTGACCTAATTTCCAACCATGTTCTCCACTGATAAAGATGGGTATCTAGCAGATCCTATCTACTGTGGAGTAGATGCTGATGTGGATCAACACTCAACTTACATCCTGTATTTTATATAAAATTTGTTTTAGAATATCTCTTCAACAATTGGAGGGAGTGGAAATGTATATAATGTTCGTTATATATGTTGATCTTTCTTTTTCAGGATTAAGATTTTTATATTTTACTATGATACCTAATGAGCTATGCGTTAATGTCTTATAAACATAAACCATAGGGCTGAAAAGTAAACATCATGATATAATGTTAAATTTAAGAAAATATTGGGCACAAACTTCATCTTTGATAATAGATCTGAAACTTAAAAAAAAGACAATACGTATTTATTCCAATTAACAAACTATTGTATTTTTAAATTAAAGTTAATGTATGGCTGCTTCAATACATAATTCTACTTTAACACTGCTTCCTATACTTACCAATTGGGTTGTAACACTGCTAGAGGAGAATGCATTTATATTTTCTTCTGTTCTAATTTTGTTTATAACCTAAGATCATTTAATCTTATTATTAATTTCTGTACATAGCTGTTGTTAGTGTTATATTCTTTTATTTAACAAATCATTTAATAATTATAAAATTTTTAAAGTACTCATCTAACCATTTTTTATATATATTTGCTCTGAGTAAGGAAAAAAACATTTTTGCATGCAAAAATGACTTGAGTTTTTATGTGTCAATGTCGCTTATATGCCGGTTATAGAATGAAGTATGTAATTATATAACATTCAATCAGAAACAAACCGGAATTAATGAATTTCTTTGTAAATCCATTATAGTGTCAAATTTATTAATAAAATGGTTATAAAGAGTAAAATAATAAATCAAAAACTAATAAAGATAACATCAAGAAAAAATAAATGTTTTGTTGAACTAAATTAGAAGATAAACATAATTTAGAACATATGTTAAGTTTGTGTTTGTTCTTAAGTTAAAACCCATGTTAATTTTTTGTTATGTTGTTCCCGATTTAAAACATATGTTAATGTTTGTTTATGTCGGTCCCAATTTAAAACATATATTAATGTATAGTTTTAAATAAATATTTGTGTGATGTATAGAACAATGAAATATAAATATAGGAAATTTTAGGAGAATAATGACATTATTTATTTCATTTGTTATAAGTATACTTAACTTCTACATACAGACAATGTTTATTCTAGTTGGTTTTTGTTGCTTGTGATTTCTAAGTTAATTTTCTTTATTTCGGCATATTATAATAAAATCTTTTCATTCTTTATATATTGTAAAATAAAATAATGATCATTTATTTCTTAGAAGCTTTTAGTAAGAAAAAAAAATAGTTGAAAATGTTTTGAAATAGTTATTATTGTTATTAGGCTAACTTTACGATTACCAATAATTTCTGTTATTTAATTTTTTTTTTTTGGTATTAAGCGGTGTTTGTTTATCTCTTTACCTGAACATTTCCCAAGTTTCTGAGTTCTATAAACCGGAAGCATGTGGAAAGGCATTCTCTGACACCGAAGTATCGGGAGCAGAACTCACGTGATCCACTATTTACAAGTGGTAATTACTGAAATTGTACTAATTAAAGTAATGCAAATAAATATACCTATAAAAACAAACACCACTTGTAATTCTAATATGGTAGGGGATGGTTTGGTGGCGTGCTAAGGAGCATTTAGCGCCCGGCACTCGATAAGGCCGGTTACGGAGGTGGATGGGGAGGCCCGATTTGTAGCATTAAACGAAGGGGGTTGATAGAGAGGTGGTGCGAGGAGGAAGTAAGACATTTTTCGTCACTTTGCCCACGGCGGAAGGGGTTAGTGTTTTAAGTTGTGGTTGTGAATGTGGTAATTGCGTATCGGAAGGGACTAGCGTGTCGGTCGTCTTATCTTTGGGAATTCTGCCACGCAACGAGAGTGTGGCCGCTTCTTCCCCCACCCCTCCCTTTCCATCGATACACCCCGAACGGACAAAGTTTTTAAGTCAGGCAAGTAACAGCGAGGCTTTTATTTCGCAAGTCATGCTATTCCCCTATCGGCTTCTACAATCCTAGTACTCGTACTGGTAGGGAAGTTTCCAAACTGACATTAATTACTTTACTTCGGATCGGCTTAAATTTATAAGGCTGTAATTTATTTATTTTAGTTTATTACCTCTACTCGCGGTATGATCAGTCATTAATTGATGAGCAAAAAAAAGAAAAAAAAAAAAAAGGAGCTTCCAGCCACTGTCTTTCAGGCATACCCGCGCGTGCGTACGCGCGCAAACACACACTTAACGACGAACTTAACAAAAGAGGAACTAGGGCGGCTTCTAAGCCGAAACTGATTTCTGATGATAATTAAGAAAATTTTCAAAAATTTATTAGAGAGATTTTAACAGAACAAATATTGTAATATATTAATTTAAAATAGATGTACCCAATAAATAAAAAAAAAAAATGATCTTTAACCAATACTTTTCCAAAGTTACAAAATGCTTCAACATTTTCAGGTGTATTTATAAGGTTTATTAAGAAAAAAAAAAGGCATAGATAGCAAATACCATTTCCCTAAAAGAGAATTTGTAGTTTTAAGCATTGGAATTTTTCTAAGAAGGTCTCAATTTCCAATTAAATGTAAAGAAACATTTTAATAATATTTGAAAGACCATATTTTCGAATAAATATAAAATTGTGTTAAAAATAGTCGGGATATACCTGCAGCAATGCAAATTTCACCATTTCAGCAGCATTTTAGACTGCTCTTATCATATTTTTGTACGTGGATAATTAAGCTATTCTTTCATTAGCATCTTATCATATTTAAGTGAAGCTTTAAATATATATATATATTTTACTATNAATAGACAGGATAGAGGTAGTTTATCAACAAACTATAATAATAACAGAGATAAGGATGGATTTATCGCTCAGAAAAACAATTAAAAAAAAGTATTTTAAGCCAATATTAAAAAAAAAAAAAAAAAAAAATACATAGGTAAAAGGTCCGCCCATCAAATACAGCGTAAAATAAACGACTTCTCTCAGTAATTATTTATTTACTCCAATTTAATTCTATATTATAATTAATATAGTTTAATACGTTTTCAATTTTTAAACAAATAAAATGTTAATACATAAAAATTGAATTAAAGCTAACTTTTTTGAATAAGTTTAGAAAATAATTGTGACTAATTAATTGTTAATACTGTATATGGTTAACTAGATTATCAGTAATCAGTAAAAATAATGAAAATTATCAAATAGCCTGAATTTTATGATATTATAAGATATATTGGAAATATTTTGTACAAGAAATTCATCAAAGCAAAACTATCTAAGAAATATAACTATTAAAGAGGTTATTGGGTCGTTAAAACGTTTGTGTCCGAGGTCATTATCTGAACTCCAATTAATCAGGGGAGTTTTCGAGAATGTCTACTAAATGAGTCAGATTCCTTGGAAGACTCCATGCCAGTACTCCTCTGTCCTTCCACTGTCTCATGATCGCACAAACTCTCTTTACATTCCTCCCATTTCGTCAAGCACCAGCCCCCACCAACACAGCGCCGACTCCGCCCCATCCCACCGCCATCCCACATCTCCACAGATTCAGCCAGCAATACACCGTAAACTAAACAATGGTGGTTTCTCAATATTTTTTTAAAAGTTAATAAATGTATGATTGTTTGTTACATTTTGTTATTCTACAACCGGCTTTGTCGGTTGGTAAAGCGTGAGCTCAATTCTCACCGGTCAGAATCCTATAATAGCTATCTATCTTCTCTAACATCTAAAGATAATTCTCTTTGGAAGGCCACCCAAAAAATCCTAAAGTTCCAGCCTGTTCCGCCACCTCTTCGTCGTGATGATGGAACTTGGGCTCGTGCCGACGCCAATAAAGCATAGGTACTGGCCAAACATCTCAGACAAATATTTATCTCTCATCCTGGTCCTAATGATCATTCTAAACCTACTGAAAATGAAATATTTCTCAATGCTCTTCTATTCATGTCCCTCCCTCCTAAAGCAGTTAATCCCTCTGAAGTCAAATACCTCATTTCTAAATTACCTAGGCGCAAATCCCCAGGCCATGATCTTATTACCACTCGTATCTTACGACAACCCTAAAAAAGCAATCCTCTTTATAACCTACCTTTACAATAGCATTCTCCGCACCACATACTTCTCTCTTTTCTGGAAACTCTCCAACATCATCCTCTTTCCTAAACCCAGTAAACCACCCAACCTTCCTTCTTTTTACCGTCCCATCAGTCTCCTCCTATAAAATATATTGTAATAATAAAAAATAATAATAAAATAAATAAGTAAACATCACTCTGCAGGTAGAAGAGCACATCGACCACACTTCTAAGTTTAGGCATTAAGGCCTAGGATGTCGCGAGGCCATCTCCTTTTCGGCCGTCGGGGAAGATTTTAAGGATTAGAGTCCGACGACAGTGATTGGGCATGTGGATTAGGATGGATTGGAGTTTATTATGGAAAAGCTTGAAGCGGGTGGAGATAAGGTCTTTGACAAAATGAATATTAAAGTCGAGGTGAAGGGTAGAGTTGGACACATAATATGGAGCGTTAGCAATTATTCTGAAAATTTTGGACTGAAAGGATTGTGTTCGTAGGAAATTGGAAGGCTTAGCGGCACCCCACAGTTCTGCACCGTAGGTCCAGATCGGTCGTATTATGGTCTTGTAGATAGTCAGTTTATTCTCTGTTGTGAACTGTGAACGCCGGTTTGTAAGGCGAATATGTTCACTCCAGGTTAGTCGTGAGTCAAGGCGAAACTCAAATTGATTGATCGAAGAGAGATATAGGGATGTTGTGGTATGTAACATTATTAGAAGAATCTTTTCTTAGCTGAAAATGTACCTGTACGAATTTGGACTCATTTATTTTAATTTTCTATTTGCTGCACCAGTCCTTAGTAGCATCAAGGTGGTTTTGCAAAATGTTGGAAGCGGTTTTGGAATCAGGATGGGAGGAGAAGATCGCTTCAAAATCTCCAAAGAGGGCTAAAAGGGTATCAGAATGAGTGGGGATGTCTGCAGTATAAAAGATAAAAAGGATAGGTCCTAGTACACTGTCCTCTGGAACACCCGCTTTCACAGGGAAGTGATCAGAGTAATCTGATTCTTGCTGGACCCTAAAGAAACGGTCTGAAAGGTAAGATTTATGGATTAGGTAGATGGTGCTTAGAAACATGGACTTGAGTATATATGATATTTGACCCGTATACCATACGCTGTCAAATGCTTTAGTTACGTCTAAGAATGCACTACGACAAAATTCTTTTCGCTTGAGGGAAGAGGAAATGATATCTAGAACGCGAAACACCTGTTGGGCAGTAGAATGATAGGATCGGAGGCCAGACTGATGATTAGAAAGAATATTTAAGAAAGTTATTATCAGGTATCATTCGTTTTAGAAGAACATTCTCAAATATCTTAGAAAGTAAAGGAAGAAGGCTAATCGGTCGATAGGATAATGTGTTAGATGCAGGTTTACCTGGTTTGGGAAACAGGGTTATTTCAGAAAATTTCCAGAGAAGAGGAATGGGGATGGTTCGAAGGACACATTTATAGAGGTAAGTCAGGAAGACTTATTGCTTTTTGGGGTAGATTTCAAAGTATTAGCCCGGTGATAAGGTCATAGCCGGGTGCTTTGCGCTTAGGAAGATGGTTAATAATATACTTGTCCTCAGAATGTATCACTGCCTTAATCGGTAAGGACATTGGTATTGGTGTGTCCACTGACTCCTCAATCTCTAAATCATTGGACAAATTATCGGGATTTGGATGAGGAGTAAATGTTTGATGGTTCATGATATTTTTGGATCCTGTGAGCAGCAGTCCAGAGGGCTTAGTCTGCTGCTGAATGGCTAGACAGGTGCCTACCTGAAATGCCTTATTTCGTAAAGCACCTAGTTTTTGCTTTACGAGACGAGATAGCTGCTTGAACTCTCTATGATCTGAGAGATGTCTGTACCTCTGGAGCAGGGTTCGAGCTTAACGCTTAGCTTGTATGAGGTTTTTAAAGTAATCAGGGAGGGGTTCAGCTGAATTTACAGTGTAGTGGGTGCTAGTGGGTTTTAAGTTAGCCTTCCAAAGACATCTGAATCTTTATAGTAAAGAACTGGACATCATCATCCAGCTGTTCAGAGAAATGAAATTACAAAGGAAATATGTTTTTCTGTAAAAAGAAGAAAAATATATAATTTTGTGAGGAGGTATTTGCCGGGTATTCAGTCTTAGAATTTTAATATATAAAAACTAATTTGTAGATAATTTTTCTTAAATTATTGTCAATGTTTCGATCTAAATTTCAGGCTTTCTTCAGAGCAATGAAGGTGATGGAGGGAGGTTTCTAAACTGTTTTAAACCCCAGATTAGGGTAACTAAACTGATTTAGTTCGTGAAGTATGTGTGCGTCATATAGGGATTTATAAGAATTATAACAGCCCAAGAGATAACTAATGTATGAATATGTACATATATATATATCGGCTATGTAG